>PVJH01027312.1:0-28719 GCA_004026705.1 Nesogale talazaci | reverse complement strand
CAGAGGGTCTCTCTGAGAGTCTCCTCTGTGGTTGTAAGGACACAGGACATGAACCAGGAGCCCAGCCCCTCCTCTCAGCTCCCAAATGGGATGGTTAGATGAGAGGGCGCTGCCACCTGGTTCCTCTGAGCTGGCACCACCCACAGGTCTGAAGGGCCCCCCACCATGGGAGAGTCGGGGAGGGTGTTTCTCTGGCATCACCTCTGCTCTGGGACGGAGTTCACAGCAGCTGGGACACCTGTGCCACCACCTTGGTGTCACACCTCTGCCCTCTGCCAGTGGCTGTCCAGGGGCCGTTGACTCCTTTCTAGGGCTGTGGAGGCTAGGAAAGCTTGCTGGGATGAGAAGGTCTTAGAAGCTGGTCCTAGAAACAGTTCTGGCTCTGCCTGATGCCTGCAGCCATGCTCCTGGCCCTGCTCTTCCTGCTGTGCATGAACCCTGCCACCCCAAACCAGGAGACAGGTGAGAACCAGGTGAGCATCTATGGCAGAGGTCAAAGGAGAGCCCAACGTTGGATCTCTTACACTCATTCAATCAACCCACCCGCTTTTTTGATCTCTGATAGGATCCATCTCCCAGAGTGAGGGTTCATTATTCACTAGTTACATAATTGCTCAAGTCTGATATTTACTTATTGTGGTGTCTTTCTGTCTGGCCTTCACATTGATAGAATATAGTCACCCTTGGCTTTCTACTCCCGTGGAATCCCCGTCTTAGAAGCCCACAGGGGCACTTCTACCCTGTCCTGTCGGATTGCTGACGGCACTGAGCTTGGTTGGGGGCTTGAGGGCTTCTTCTGAGAGCAGCCAGATGGTGCATGTGCCAAAGACCCAGCCTTGAACAGAACAGAGCTGGAACCGCCATGCTCAGGAGCTGGCTGGCCTCCATTCACTGGCCACAGACCACAAACAGCACTGAACTTGGGAGTGCTGCTTTGTCTGAGAGCAGTGGGGAGTCTTGTCCCAGGGGCAGTGTGTGGCTGTAGATGGTGAAGTACTGGTGGTGGGGAGTGGAGAGGAAGTACATGGAATGTGCCTAGGTCCCAGATAATTGGCAGGTGTGCCTGGCAGCAGCCAGACATCAATCAATTAGACCCATTACCATTCCCAATACCTGGAATTGGAATCACACTAGACTGGATCAAGTTTCATCTACCTGACGTCCTTCAGCCAGAGGACCATCTGTTCACAGTAAGAGTACTTCTTGTGTGGAGGCCAAATGGGGCTTGCTTAAAAGACAATAGATATGTGATGAAATGGGTTGTCAAAAGGACTTTTGCTTCAGAAAAGGGTTTCTGTTTCGCTGCAGGGACATTACCAATTGGGGCTGCAGCAGGACCCCTGGGGACCACAGAGAAGAAGGAGACTACCTCAGCCTCCTCCATGGGGGGCTTACCCTCTCCCCTATGGATTGTCACCCATATTTAAAGCGTGCTGCTCTATAGGGTGCCCAAGCTTTTGCCTCGGATACTTTACCCAGCCATGAGTGGACCTGTGTGCTCTCGGAATGAAGCTAATGGGAGGGTCGAGAAGGAGGCACTTGTCATGCCCTCCGCCAAGCTGCCCCTCCTACCCTGAGCCCCCAGTACTCATCCCCTCAATCCACCACATGCTACAATTGAGAAGTCAGACTTCGCTTTTGGGCTTTCCATGAGAAAGAATTCACGCCACAGCTTGGTGTGTGCTCCAAGTGGGCTCTTAGGAAGGACAGGAGATGTTTCAGGTTGTACAGTCTTGGAAGAAGACAGGCTATCTCAAGGAAGCAGACCGAGCTGCACACCAGCTGCACTGGAGCCACATCTGAACACGGCAACCTCGTGAGAAACATACCCTCATGCTGCCTCTGCCACCAGGGTATTTTAACCTCAGACTGGGGAGGCATGGTCGAAGGTATTGGTTGACCTGCTTGGCTGAATCAAGCCCACCTGAGCCTAGTTTGAACCAACCAAGTATTAAGCCCACTGGCACAAAGGAGAGGGGTCTTGAATGGGAGCATTCCCAGTAGCTAATGGTCACCTGATTTTCCTTCTTTCTGTTGGGGCCTGTGCAGGCATGGGACGAGAAGCCCACCATCCCTGTCTGGCTATCTGACACAATCACGTTCTGCTTCCTGTAGACGCCTGCAAAGGTTCTGTTTTAGGTTGACAAGCATAATTAATGAACTTACCCACTTTGACTACCAGCCTGCTTTAATTTATGGATACACACACACACACACACACACACAAAGACTATGCATGTCCTGGGTTGTCGCTAACTTATGAATGTCTTACGCATCATCAAACCTTCTCCAAGCGAAGAGGTTCATCACACCTACTTCTCCAAGGGAATAGGTTCTGTCTTATGTTGACAATCATAATTAATGAAATTACCGGTCTTTGACTACCAGCCTGCTTTAATTTCTGGTCTTTTTTTTAATGTATATATGAGCAAAGACTCTACCTAAGTTGCTATGAACTTATGAATGTCTAGCCCATCATCAAAACTGCTTCTCCAAGCGAATAGTTTCTGTTTTAGGTTGACAAATATAGTTAATGAACTTACCCATCTTTGATTACCAGCCAGCTTAATTTTTGGGGCAGAATTATTTTTATATATATAAGCAAAGACTGTGCCTGTCTTAGGTTTTCATTAACTTATGAATGTCTGACCAGTCATCAAACCTACTCCTCAAGCGAATCGGTTCTGTCTTAGGTTGACAAACGTAATTAATAAACTTACCTTATTCTGACTACCAGCCTGCTTTAATTTCTGGGTATACACACACACGCATATGAGCAAAGACTGTGAATGTCATAGGTTGTCACTAACTTGTGAATGTCTTCCCAGTCATCAAACCTACTGCTCCAATCGAATAGGTTCTGTCTTAGGTTGACCAACATAATTAATGAACTTACCCGTCTTTGACTACCAGCCAGCTGTAATTTCTGTGTTTATATACATATACATGTATATGTGTGTATGTATGTATGTATATATTTACATGAGCAAAGACTGTGCTTGTCTTAGGTAGTCATTAACTACGTATTTCTTACCCGTCATCAAACCTTCTCCTTCTAGTAAATAGGTTCTGTCTTATGTTGACAAATGTAATTAATGAACTTAACTGTCTCTGACTACCAACCTGCTTTAATTTCTGTGTATATATATATATATATATATACACACATACACAGACACACAAACATATATGAGCAAAGACTGTGAATGTCATAGGTTGTCGCTAACTTATGAATGTCTTGCCAGTCATCAAAGTGAATAGGTTCTGTCTTAGCTTGACAAACATAATGAACTTACCCGTCTTTGACTACCAGATTGCTCTAATTTCTGATTTGTACAGAAGTATATATGTATATACATACATACATACACATATATGAGCAAAAACTGTGCCTGTCTTACCTTGTCATTAACTTATGAATGTCTTACCCGTCATGAAACCTTCTCCTCCAAATGAATAGGTTCTGTCTTAGGTTCAAAAATATAATTAATGAATTACCCATCTTTGGCTACCAGGCTGCTTTAATTTTTGGATTATACATACAAATATATACATATATATAAAGGATGTGCCTATCTTAGATTGTCATAAACTTATGAATGTCTTACCCATCAACCAACCTGCTCCTCCAAGCGAATAGGTTCTGTCTTAGCTTGATAAACATAATTAATGAACTTACTCGTCTATGATTACCAGCCTGTTTTAATTTTTGTATATATATATGTATTTTTGTGTGGGTGTATATAGCTATATATCTATATATATATGAGAAAAGACTGTGACTGTCTTGGGTTGTCATTAACTCATGAATATCTTACCCATCATCAAAACTACTACTCCAACGAATATGTTCTGTCTTAGGTTGATATACATAATATATGAACTTATTCATCTTTGATTACTAACCAGCTTTAATTTCTGTGTTATACATATATATGTATATATATATGAGCAAAGACTGTGTCCATCTTATATTGTCCTTAATGTATAAATTTCTTACCCGTCATCAAACCTACCAGCCTGCTTTAATTTTATATATATATATATATATATATATATATATATATATACACAAAGACTGTGCCTGCCTTAGGTTGTCATTAACTTATGAATGTCTTACCTGTCATGAAAACTACTCTTCCAAAGAAATAGGTTCTCACTTAGGTTGACAAACGTAATTAATGAACTTACCCTTCTTTAACTACCAGCCTGCTTTAATATCTGTATATATATGTATTTGTATATATATATATAAATAAATGAGAAAGGATTGTGCCTGTCTTAGGTTTTCATGAACATAAGAACATACTCCTCCTAGCGATTAGGTTCAGTGTTAAGTTGACAAACATAATTATTGAACATACCCAACTTTGACCACAAGGCTGCTTTAATATGTGGGATAATTATATGTATACACATATATACACATATGTATCATACACATATATACGCAAAAACTATGCCTGTCTTAGGTTGTCATTAACTTATGAATGTCTTACCCATCATCAAACCTTCTCCTCCAAGCGAAAAGGTTCTGTCTTAGATTGACAAAGGTAATTAATGAACTTACCCATTTTTGGCTACCAGCCTGCTTTAATTCCTGGGATATATATATATATATATATATATATATATATATATATAAAGATTGTACCTATCTTAGGTTGTCACTAACTTATGAATGTCTTACCCGTCATCAAAGCTACTCCTCCAAGTGAATAGTTTCTGTTTTATTTTGACAAACATAATTAATGAACTTACCCATCTTCGACTACCAGACTGCTCAAATTTCTGGTATATAGAGATATATATATGTGTGTGTATATATATACACACACACACACATATATACACAAAGACTGTGCCTGTGTTTGGTTGTCAATAACTTATGAATGTCTTACCCATCATCAAACCTATGCCTCCAAGCAAATATACTGTGTCTTAAGTTGACATACATAATTAATAATCTTACTCATTTTTGACTAACAGTTGTTTAATTTCTGGGTTGTACATACATACACACACACACACACATATATATGAGTAAAGACTGTGCCTGTCTTAGGTTGTCATTAACTTATGAATGTCTTACCCATCATCAAACCTACTCCTCCAAGCAAATAGGTTCTGTTGTAAGTTGACAAATATAATGAATGAACTTACCCATCTTTGACTGCCAGCCTGTTATAATGTCTGGAATATACATATAGATGCATACATACACATACACAAATACATGTACACACGTATACATATATACACACATGTATGTATATATGCACAAAGACTGCTTGTTTTAGGTTGTCATTAGTTATGAATGTCTCACCTGTCATCAAACTTACTACTCCAAGTGAATACATTCTCTCTTAGGTTGACAAACATAATTAAAGAACTTACCTGTCTTTGACTACCAGCCTGCTTTAATTATATATATACACACACACACATATATATACATATATATATGCAAAGACTGTGCCTGTCTTAGGTTGTCATTAACTTATGGATGTCTTACCTGTCATGAAACCTACTCCTCCAAAGAAATAGGTTCTGTCTTAGGTTGACAAACATAATTAATGAACTTACCCTTCTTTGACTACCAGCCTGCTTTAATATCTGTACATATAAATGTATTTGTGTGTATATATATATATATATATATATATATATAAATAGATGAGAAAAGATTGTGCCTGTCTTAGGTTTTCATGAACATATGAATGTCTTACCCGTCATCAAACCTACTCCTCCAAGCGAATAGGTTCTTTCTTAGTTTGACAAATATAATGTAGTTAGCCATCTTTGACTAACCGCCAGCTTTCATTTCTGTGTAATACATATATGTATGTGTGTGTGTGTGTGTATATATATATATATATATATATATATATATGCAAAGCCTGTGCCTGTCTTAGGTTTTCATTAACTTATGAATGTCTTAACCTTAATCTAACTTACTCCTCCAAGCGTATTGGTTCTGTCTTAGGTTGACAAACATAATTAATGAAATTAGCCATCTGTGACTTCCAGCCTTCTTTAAAATTTCTGGGTTATACATGCATATATATATATATATTTATATATATACCTGAGCAAAAACTGTGTCTGTCTTAGGTTGTTATTAACTTATGAATGTCTTACTTCTCATCAAACCTTCTCCTCCAAGCGAAAAGATTCTGTCTTCGCTTGACAAACGTAATTAATGAACTTACTCATTTTTGACTACCAGCCTGCTTTAATTTCTGGGATACACACACACACACACACACAAAGACTTTGCATGTCTTAGGTTGTCATAAACTTATGAATGTCTTCCCCGTAATCAAACCTACTTCCCCAAGAGAAAAGGTTGTGTCTTAGGTTGACAAACAAAATTAATGAACTTAACCATTTTTGACTACCATCCTGCTTTAATTTCTGGGATATATATATATATATATATATATACACACACACACATATATATACACATATGAGCAAAGATTGTGCCTCTCTTAGGATGTCATTAATTTATGAATGTCTTACCCTTCATCAAACCTACTCCTCCAAGTGAACAGGTTCTGTCTTAGGTTAACAAACATCATTATAGAACTCACCAGTCTTTGATAACCAGCCTGCATCAATTTCTGTGGTGGAATGGTTTTTTATATATATGAGCAAAGACTGTGCCTGTCTTAGGTTGTCATTAACTTATAATTGTCTTACCCATCATCAAAGCTACTCCTCCAAGCGAATAGTTTGTCTTAGCTTGACAAACATAATTAATGAACTTATCTGTCTTTGACTATCAGACTGCTCTAATTTCTGGTTTGTACAGATATATATGTGTGTACATACATACATACACACACAGACACACATATATACACACACAAAGACTGTGCTTGTGTTTGGTTGTCAATAACTTGTGAATGTACTTACCCACTATCAAACCTACGCCTCCAAGCAAATATATTCTGTCTTAGGTTGACATACAAAATTAATAATCTTACCTGATTTTGACTAACAGTCTGTTTAGTGTCTGGGTTATACGTACATATATACATACACACACATATATGAGTAAATACTGTGCCTGTCTTAGGTTGTCATTTACTTACTAATATCTTACCCGTCATCAAACCTACTCCTCCAAGCGAATAGATTCTGTCATTAATGAAGTCCCCCAGATTTGACTACCAGCCAGCTTTAATTTCTGGGTGTATATATGTGTGTGTGTGTGAGTGTGTGTGTGTGTATTAGATTTCTTACCTTCACAAACCTACTCCTACAAGCAAATATGTTCCGTCTTTGGTTGACAATCTTACTTAATCAACTTACCCGTCTTTGACTACCAGCCTGCTTTAATTTCTGTTTATATATATATGCGTAAACATCGCGCCAGTCTTAGGTTGCCATTTATTTATGAAGGTCTCAACGTCATCAAACTTACTCCTACAGGAGAATTGGTTGTGGCTTAGGTTGACAAACATAATTAATGAACTTACCTGTTTTGATTACCAGCCAGCTATAAGTTTTGGGTTTATCTCTCTATATATATGTGCATGTATGTATGTATGTATTTGTATATATATAATATATATATGAGCAAAGTCTGTGCCTGTCTTAGGTTGTCATTGTTTTATTAATGTCTTATCCATCATCAAATGTGCTCCTTCAAGCGAATAGGTTTTGTCTTATGCTGACAATCAAAATTAATGAAATTACCTGTCTTTGACTAAAAACCTGCTTTAATTTCTGTGTATATATATATATAAGCAAAAGTGGTGCCTGTATTAATTTACCATTAACTTATGAATGTCTTTCCGTCATCAAACCTACTCCTCAAAGTGAATAGGTTCTGTCTTAGGTTGACAAACATCATTAATGAACTTGCCCGTCTTTCATGACCAGCCTGCTTTAATTTCTGTGGTGGAATGGTTTTTTATATATAAGAGCAAAGACTGTGCCTGTCTTAGGTTGTCATTAACTTATGAATGTCTTACAGGTCATCAAACCTACTCCTCCAAGTGAATAGATTCTGTCTTTGGTTGACAAACATAATTAATGAACTTACCCATCTTGACTACCAGCCTGCTTTAAATTCTGGCTTATACATACATACATAGATACATACATACATATATATATATATGAGTGAAAACTGTGCCTGTCTTACCTTGTCATTAACTTATGAATGTCTTACCCATCATCAAACCTAGTCCTCCAAACGAATGGTTCTGTCTTAGGTTCAAAAACATAATTAATGAATTATGGTCTTTGACTACCAGGCTGCTTTAATTTCTGGATTTTATACATACATACATACATACACACATACACACATACACACAGACACACAGACACACACACACACACACATATATATATAAAGGATGTGCCTGTCTTAGATTGTCATAAACTTATGAATGTCCTAACCATCAAGTAACCTACTCCTCGAAGGGAATGAGTTCTGTCTTAGCTTGACAAAACTTACCCCTTTTTGACATCCAGCCAGCTTTAATTTCTGGATTATATATATATATATATATGTGTGTGTGTGTGTGTGTGTGTGTGTGTGTGTGTGTATACACACACAAAGTCTGTGAATAGCTCAGGTTGTCATTAACTTATGAATATCGTACCCATCATCAAACCTACTCCTCAATGCAAATAGATTCTGTCTTAGCTTGACAAACATAATTAATGCACTTACCCATCTTTGACTACCAGTCTGCTTTAATTTTTGGCTTATACACACATATATATATACACACACATATACATATATGGGTAAAAACTGAGCCCATGTTAGGTTGTCATTAACTCATGAATGTCTTAATGATCATGAAACCTGCCCCTCCAAGCAAGTAGGTTCTGTGTTAGGTTGACAAACATATTTAATGTAATGATCCATCTTTGACTACCATCCTGCTTTAACTTCTGAATTATTCATACATGTATATACACACACACACATATATATGACCAAAGACTCTGTGAGTCATAGGTTGTGATTAACATATGGATGTCTTACCCGTCATCAAACCTACTCCTCCACATGAATAGTTTCCGTCTTTGGTTGACACATATTTATTGAACTTACCCGTCTTTGACTACCAGCATGCTTTAATCTCTGGTATATATATATATATATATATATATATATATATATATATATATATACACACACACACACACACACACACACACACAGAGACATATATGAGCAACGACAGTGCCAGTCTTAGGTTGTCATTAACGTATGAATGTCTTACCCATTTTCAAACCTACTCCTCTAAACGAATAGGTTCTGTCTTAGGTTGAGAAACATAGTTAATATACTTAACTGTCTTTGACTAACAGCCTGCTTTAGTTTCTGGGTTAAATATATAGACACACACACACACACACACACACACATATATAAGGAAAGACTGTGCCTGTTTTAGGAAGTCATTAACTTCTGAATGTCTTACCTGTCAGCAAACCTACTCCTCCAAGCAAATAGGTTCTGTCTTGGGTTGACAAACATAGTTATTAAACTTACCCATCTTGGACTACCAGCCTGTTTTAATTTCTGGGAAATACACATATATGTATACATCTATCAATCTATCTATCTATCTATCTATCTATCTAATCAAAGACTCTGCTTGTCTTAGGTTTTCCTCAATTTATGAATGTCTTACTCATCATCAAACTTACTCCTCCAAGCGAATGTGTTCTGTCTTAGGTTGAAAAACATAATTAATGAACTTACCCATCTGTGACTACCAGCCTAATTTAAATTCTGGCTTATACATACATACATAGATATATATGAGTAAATACTGTGCCTGTCTTACATTGTCATTAACTTATGAATGTCTTACCCATCACCAAACCTACTCCTCCAAGCGAATGGTTCTGTCTTAGGTTGAAAAACATAATTAATGAATTATGGTCTTTGACTACCAGGCTGCTTTAATTTCTGGGATTTATGCATACACACACACACACACACACATATATATAAAGGATGTGCCTGTCTTAGATTGTCATAAACTTATGAATGTCCTAACCATCAAGCAACCTACTCCTCCAAGCGAATGAGTTCTGTCTTAGCTTGACAAACATAATTAATAAACTTACCCATTTTTGACTACCAGCCTTCTTTAATTTTGGTGTATGTATATATATATATATATATATATATTTGTGTGTATGTGTGTGTGTATATATATATCTATATATATATATGGAAAGACTGTGACTGTCTTAGGTTGTCAATAACTTATGAATATCTTACCTGTCATCAAACCTTCTCCTCCAATGGATACTTTCTGTCTTAGGTTGACATACATAATAAATGAACTTACCCATCTTTGACCACCAACCATTTTGATTTCTGTGTTATACATATATATATATATATATATATATATATATATATATATATAAGCAAAGGCTGTGCCTGTATTATGTTGTCATTAATGTATAAATTTCTTACCTATCATCAAACCTACTCCTCCCAGCGATTAGGTTCAGTCTTAGGTTGACAAACATAATTATTGAACATACCTGTCTTTGACTATCAACCTGCTTTAATATCTGGGTTATATATATACACATACACACATATGAGCAAAAACTGTGCCTGACTTAGGTTGTCATTAACTTATGAATGTCTTACCCATCATCAAACCTTTTCTTGCAGGCGAAAAGGTTCTGTCTTAGGTTGACAAACGTAATTAATGAACTTACCTGTTTTTGACTACCAGGCTTCTGTAATTCCTGGTGTGTGTATATATATATATATATATATATATATACACACACACACACACACACAAAGATTATAACTGTCTTGGGTTGTCATTAACTTATGATTGTCTTACCTGTTATCAAAGCTACTCTTCCAAGCGAATAGTTTCTGTCTTAGCTTGACAAACATAATTAATGAACTTACCTGTCTTTGGCTATCAGACTGCACTAATTTCTGGTTTGTACATATATATGTGTGTATATACATACATACATACACACACACATATACACACAAAGACTGTGCCTGTGTTTGGTTGTCAATAACTTGTGAATGTACTTACCCATCATCAAACCTCTGTCTCCAAGCAAATATATTCTGTCTTAGGTTGACGTACAAAATTAATAATTTTACCCGATTTTGACTAACAGTCTGTTTAATGTCTGGGTTACACATACATATACACACACACACACATATATATGAGTAAATACTGTGTCTGTCTTAGATTGTCATTTACTTACTAATGTCTTAGCCGTCATCAAACCTACTCCTCCAAGCGAATATGTTCTGTCGGAGGTTGACAAACATCATTAATGAACTTCCCCGTATTTGACTACCTGTCAGCTTTAATTTCTGGGTGTATATATGTGTGCGTGTGTGTGTATTAGATGTCTTACCTTCACAAACCTACTCCTCCATGCAAATAGGTTCCGTCAGGTTGACAATCTTAATTAACGAACTTCCCCGTCTTTGACTACCAGCCTGCTTTAATTTCTGTTTTTTTTTATATATATGCACAAACATCGGGTGAGTCTTAGGTTGCCATTTATTTATGAAGGTCTCACCGTCATCAAACTTACTCTTACAAGCGAATTGGTTCTGGCTTAGGTTGACAAACGTAATTAATTAACTTACCTGTCTTTGATTACCAGCCAGATATAATTTTGGGGTTTATATATATATATATATATATATATATATACACGTGTGTATGTATGTATGTGTATATATATAATATATATGAGCAAAGTCTGTGCCTGTCTTAGATTGTCATTGTTTTATTAATGTCTTACCCATCATCAAATGTGCTCCTTCAAGCGAATAGGTTTTGTCTTATGTTGACAATTAAAGTTAATGAATTTACCCATCTTTGACTACCAACCTGCTTTAATTTCTGTGTTTTATGTACATATATGAGCAAAGGTAGTGCCTGTATTAGGTTACCATTAACTTATGAATGTCTTTCCATCATCAAACCTACTCCTCAAAATGAATAGGTTCTGTCTTAGGTTGATAAACATAATTAATGAACTTACCCTTTTTTTGACTACCAGCTTGCTTTAATTTCTGGGTTATACATACATATATGTGTGTGTGTATATATAAATATGTAAACTTATATATGAGCAAAGACTGTGCCTGTCTTAGGTTGTCATTAAGTTATGAATGTCTTACCCATAATCAAACCTTCTCCTCCAAATGAAAAATGTCTGTCTTAGGTTTACAAATGTAATTAATGAACTTACCCGTCTTTGACTACCAGCCTGCTTCAGAATCGTGTGTATATATATATATATATATATATATATATATATATATGCACAAAGATTGTGCCTATTCTAGGTTGTCATTAGCTTATGAAAGTTTTACCCATCATCAAACTAATCCTCAAAATGAAGAGGTTCTGTCTTAGATCGACAAATGTAGTTAATTAATTACCCGTCTTTGACTACCAGCCTGCTTTAGTTTCTCATATATATACACATATACGTATATATAAATATATATGAAGACTGTGCCTGTCTTAGATGGTCATCAACTTATGAATGTCTTATCCTTCACCAAACCTAGTCTTCCAAGCAAATTGGTTCTGTTGTAGGTTGACAAACATAGTTAATGAACTTGCCCATCTTTGACTACCATCCTGTTTTAATTTCTGGGTTATACATATATATTTATATATGTATATGAGCAAAGACTGTGCCCATCCTTTGTTGTTATTAACTTATGAATGTCTTACCCACCATCAAACCTACTCCTCCAAGGGAACAGGTTCTGTCGTAGTTTGAAAAACCTAATTAATGAACTTTCCTGTCATTGACTACCATCCTGTTTTAATTTCTGGGTTATACATATATATACACACATACATACACACACACACATATAAATATTAGCAAAGACTTTTCCTGTCTTAGGTTGTCATTAATTATTAATGTCATACTCATCATCAAACCTACTCCTCCAAGCAAATATTTTCTGTCATAGGATGACAAACATAATTAATGAACTTACCCTCTTTGACTACCAGCCTGTTTTAATTTCTGGATATATATATTTCTGTGTGTTTATAAATATATGTATATATGAGAAAAGGATATGCCTGTCTTAGGTTTTCATTAACTTATGAATATCTTACCTGTCATCAAACCTACTCCTCCAAAGCAATAGGTTCTGTCTTAGGTTGACAATCATAATAAATGAACTTACCCGTGTTTCACCACTAACCAGCTTTAATTTCTGTGTTATACATATATATTTATATATGTATATGAGCAAAGACTGTGCCCATCCTTTGTTGTTATTAACTTATGAATGTCTTACCCAACATCAAACCTACTCCTCCAAGGGAACAGGTTCTGTCGTAGTTTGAAAAACCTAATTAATGAACTTTCCCGTCTTTGACTACCACTCTGAATCAATTTCTGGGTTATACATATATACATACACATATATTTATATATGTGTATATGAGCAAACACTGTGCCTCTCAAAAGTTGTCATTAACTTAAGAATATCTTACCTGTCATCAAACCTGCTCCTCTAAGAGAATAGTTTCTGTCTTAGGTTTACAAACAAAATTAATGAACTTACCCGCATTTGATTATAAACATGCTTTAATTTCTGGGTGATACATACTTATATACATACACACACACACACATATATATATATATATATATATATATATATATATATATATATATGAGCAAAGACTTTGACTGTCTTAGGTTGTCATTAACTTAAGAATGTCTTACCTGTCATTAAACCTACTCCTCTAAGTGAATAGGTACCGTCTTAAATTGACACCCATAATTAATGAACTTACCCCTCTTTGACACCCAGCCAGCTTTAATTTCTGGGTTTTATATATATATATATATATACACACACATATATGTATACACACACAAAGACTGTGAATATCTCAGGTTATCATTAACTTATGAATATCTTACCCATCATCAAATCTACTCCTCAATGCAAATAGATTCTGTCTTAGCTTGACAAACATAAGTAATGCACTTACCCGTCTTTGGCTACCAGTCTGCTTTAATTTCTGGCTTATACATACATATACACACACACACATACATACATGAGTAAAAACTTCACCCATGTTAGGTTGTCATTAACTCATTAATGTCTTACTGATCATGAAACCTACTACTCCAAGCAAGTAGGTTCTGTGTTAGGTTGACAAACATATTTAATGAAATGACCCATCTTTAACTACCAGCCTGCTTTAACTTCTGGATTATTCATACATGTATATACACACACACAAACACATATATATGACCAAAGACTCTGCGAGTCATAGTTTGTGATTAACATATGGATGTCTTGCCCATCATCAAACCTACTCCTCCACGCAAATAGTTTCCGTCTTTGGTGACACACATACTTATTGAACTTGCCCGTCTTTGACTACGAGCCTGCTTTAATTTCTGGTTTACATACATATATATACACACACACAGACATATATGAGCAATGACAGTGCCAGTCTTAGGTTGTCATTAACTTATGAATGTCTTACCCATTTTCCAACCTACTCCTCTAAGTGAATAGGTTCTCTCTTAAGTTGAGAAACATAGTGAATATACTTACCCGTCTTTGACTAACAGCCTGCTTTAGTTTCTGGGTTAAATATATAGACACATACACACACACACACACATATATATATACACACACTCATATATATATATGAGGAAAGACTGTGCCTGTCTTAGGAAGTCATTAACTTCTGAATGTCTTACCTGTCAGCAAACCTACTCCTCCAAGCGAATAGGTTCTGTCTTAGGTTGACAAACATAGTTGTTAAACTTAACCCATCTTGGACTACCAGCCTGTTTTAATTTCTGTGATATTCACATATATATATGTGTGTATATATATATATATATATGAGCAAATACTCTGCTCATCTTAGGTTTTAATTAATTTATAAATATCTTACTCATCATCAAACTTACTCCTCCAAGTGAATATGTTCTGTCTTAGGTTGAAAAACATAATTAATGAACTTACCCATCTATGACTACCAGCCTAATTTAAATTCTGGCTTATACATACATATATACATACATACACATACACATAAATAAGTATAAAGGATGTGCCTGTCTTATATTGTCATAAACTTAAGAATGTCTTACCCATCATACAACCTACTCCTCCAAGCAAATAGGTTCTGTCTTAGCTTGACAAACATAATTAATGAACTTCCCCGTCTTTTACTAGCAGCCTGCTTTAATTTCTGTATATATATGTGTGTGTGTGTATATTTGTGTGTGGGGGTGTGTGTGTATATATATATATATATATATATGAGAAAAGACTGTGACTGTCTTAGGTTGTCATTAACTTATGAATGTCTTACCCATCATCAAACCTACCCGTCCAAATGAATACTTTCTGTCTTTGGTTGACAAACATAATAAATGAACTTACCCATCTTTGATCACTAACCAGCTTTAATTTCTGTGTTATACATACAAATATATATATATATATATATATATATATCAGCAAAGACTGTGCCTGTCTTATATTGTCATTAATGTATAAATGTCTTAGCGATCATCAAACCTACTCGTCCCAGCAAATAGGTTCAGTCTTAAGTTGACAAATATAATGATTGAACATACCCGTCTTTGACAATCAGCCTGCTTTAATTTCTGGGTTATATATATACATATACATATGCATACATATACACACACATATATATGAGCAAAGACTGTGCCTGTCTTAGGTTGTCATTAACTTATGAATGTGTTACCTGTAATCTAACATAATAGTCCATCGAATTGGTTTTGTCTTATGTTGACAAAATTAATTAATGAACTTACCTGTCTCTGACTCCCAACCTGCTTTAACTTCTGGGTTATATTTAAACACAGTCACACATACACATATATGAAAAGAGACTGTCCCTGTCTTAGGATATCATTAACTTATGAATGTCTTACCTGCCATCACACCTACTCCTCCAAGCAAATAGGTTCTGTCTTCAGTTGACAAACACAATGATTGAACTTACCCATCTTTGACTACCAGCCTGTTTTAATTTCTGGGATATACAGATATATATATACACACACTATATATATACACACATACACACACATATATATATATATAAGCAAAGACTCTGCTTGTCTTAGGTTGTCATTAACTCATGAATATCATACTCGTCATCAAACATACTCTTCCAAGCGAATAGATTCTGTCTTTGGTTGACAAATGTAATTAATGTACTTACCCATCTTGACTACCAGCCTGCTTTAAATTCTGGCTTATCCACACATACATACACATACATATATACATATAGATGAGTAAACACTGTGCCTGTCTTACATTGCCATTAACTTATGAATGTCTTACCCATTACCAAAACTACTCCTCCAAATGAATGGTTCTGTCTTAGGTTCAAAAACATAATTAATGAATTATGGTCTTTGACTTCCAGGCTGCTTTAATTTCTGGGATTTATGCATACATACATACACACATATACACACACATACATACATATATAAAGGATGTGCCTGTCTTAGATTGTCATAATCTTATGAATTTCCTAACCGTCAAGCAACCTACTCCTCCAAGCGAATAGGTTTTGTCTTAGCTCAACAAACATAATTAATGAACTTACCTGTCTTTGACTACCAGCCTGCTTTAATTTTGGTGTATGTATGTATATATATATATTTGTGTGTATGTGTGTGTGACTGTGACTGTCTTAGGTTGTCATTAACTTATGAATATCTTACCTGTCATCAACCTTCTCCTCCAATGGATACTTTCTGTCTTAGGTTGACATACATAATAAATGAACTTACCCATCTTTGACCACTAACCAGTTTTGATTTCTGTATTTTATATCTATATTTATCTATCTATCTATCTATATATATATGAGCAAAGACTGTGCCTGTATTATGTTGTCATTAACGTATAAATTTCTTACCCATCATCAAACCTACCCCTCCCAGCGATTAGGTTCAATCTTAGGTTGACAAACATAATTATTGAACATACCTGTCTTTGACTATCAACCTGCTTTTATATCTGGTTTATATATATACATATACACACATATATACATACATATATACTCACATATATATGAGCAAAAACTGTGCCTGTCTTATGTTGTCATTAACTAATGAATGTCTTACCCATCATCAAACCTTTTCTTGCAAGCGAAAAGGTTCTGTCTCAGGTTGACAAATGTAATTAATGATCTTACCTGTTTTTGACTACCAGTCTTCTGTATTTCCTGGGATATATATATGTATACATGTGTATGTATACATATATATATATATGCAAAGGTTGTACCTGTCTTAGGTTGTCATTAATTTATGATTGTCTTACCCGTCATCACAGCGACTCCTCCAAGCGAATAGTTTCTGTCTTAGCTTGACAAATATAATTAATGAACTTACCCGTCTTTGACTATCAGACTGCTCTAATTTCTGGTTTGTACATATATATATGTGTATATACATACATACACACATACACACACACACACACATATATATATATATACACACAAAGACTGCCTGTGTTTGGTTGTCAATAACTTGTGAATGTACTTACCCATCATCAAACCTATGCCTCCAAGCAAATATATTCTGTCTTAGGTTGACATACAAAATTATTAATCTTACCCGTTTTTGATTAACAGTCTGTTTAATTTCTGGCTTATACATACATATATACATACATACACACATACATATATGAGTAAATACTGTGCCTGTCTTAAGTTGTCATTTACTTACTAATGTCTTACCCGTCATCAAACCTACTCCTCCAAGCAAATAGGTTCTGTCGGAGGTTGACAAACATCATTAATGAACTTCCCTGGATTTGACTACCAGCCAGTTTTAATTTCTGGGTATATATATACATATATATATATGTATTAGATGTCTTACCTTCACAAACCTACTCCTCCAAGCAAATAGGTTCCGTCTTAGGTTAACAATTAATGAACTTCCCCGTCTTTGACTACCAGCCTGCTTTAATTTCTGTTTTTATATATATATATGCGCAAACATTGCTCCAGTCTTAGGTTGCCATTTATTTATGAAGGTCTCACTGTCATCAAACATACTCCTACAAGCGAATTGGTTCTGGCTTAGATTGACAAACGTAATTAATGAACTTACCCGTCTTTGATTACAAGCCAGCTATAATTTCTGGGTATATATATATATATATATATATATATATATATATAAATGAACTTACCCATCTTTGATTACCAGCCATCTATAATTTCTGGGTATATGTATATGTGTCTGTGTGTATGTATGTGTATATATATATAATATATATGAGCAAAGTCTGTGCCTGTCTTAGGTTGTCATTGTTTTATTAATGTCTTATCCATCATTAAATGTGCTCCTTCAAGCGAATAGGTTTTGTGTTATGTTGACAATCAAAATTAATGAATTAACCCGTCTTTGACTACCAACCTGCTTTAATTTCTGTTTTTTATATACACACAGGAGCAAAGGTGGTGCCTGTATTAGGTTACCATTAACTTATGAATGTCTTTCCGTCATCAAACCTACTCCTCAAAGTGAATAGGTTCTGTCTTAGATTGACAAACATCATTAATGAACTTGCCTGTCTTTCATGACCAGCCTGCTTTAATTTCTGTGGTGGAATGGTTTTTTATATATAAAATTAAAGACTGTACCTGTCTTAGGTTGTCATTTACTTATGAATGTCTTACAGGTCATCAAACCTACTCCTCCAAGCTAATAATTTCTGTCTTAGGTTGACAAACATAATTAATGAAATTACCCGTCTTTGACTACCAGCCTGCTTTAATATCTGGGTAATACATAAATGTGTAAAAAATATATATGTATATATACATATATACATGAGCTATATGTATATATATTTGCTGTGCCTGTGTTTGTCATTAACTTATGAATGTCTTACCCTTCATGAATTCTACTCCTCCAGCGAATACGTTCTGTCTTAGGTCGACAAACATAAATAATGTACTTACCCTTCTTTGACTACCAGCCTGCTTTAATTTCTGGGATATATTTATATATATGTATTATGCAAGTACTGTGCCTGTCTTTGGTTGTCATTTACTTATTTTTGTCTTACCTGTCCTCAAACCTACTCCTCCATGCGAATGCGTTCTGTTTAGGTTGACAAACATAATAAATGAACTTACTCAAGTTTGACTGTCAGCCTTCTTTAAATTTTTGTTATATATATACATATATAGGAGGAAAGACTGTGCTTGTGTTAGGTTGTCTTTAACTTATGAATGTATGGCCCATCATCAAACCTACTCTTTCAAGTGAATAGGTTCTGTTTTTGGTCGACAAACGTAATTAATGAACTTGCCAATCTTTGAGTACCATCTTGCTCTAATTTTTGGGTTACACACAAACACACACACACACACACACACACACATATATATATATATATATATATATATATACATATAAATATGAGCAAAGACCGTGCCTGTCTTAGGTTGTCATTAAATTATGTATGTCTTACCCGTCATCAAACGTAGTCCTCCAAGCGAATAGGTTCTGTCTTAGGTTGACAAACATAATTAATGAATTTGCACCTATTTGTTTGCCAGCCTGCTTTAATTTCTGGGATATAGATGTATGTATGTGTGTGTGTGTGTATATATGTGTGTGTGTGTGTGTGTGTGTATATATATATATATATATATATATATATATATATATAAAGACTGTGCCTGTCTTAGGTTGTCATTAACTTATGAATGTGTTCCCCATCATCCAACTTACTCCTCCAAGCGCGAATAGTTTCTGTCTTAGCTTGCCAACCATCATTAATGAATTTACCCATCTTTGAAAAACAGCCTGCTCTAATTTCTGGGTTATACAGATATATAAGTGTGTGTGTGTGTGTGTGTGTGTGTATGCAAAGACTGTGCCTGTCATAGGTTTTCATTAACATAAGAATGTTTACCAGTCATGAAACCTACTCCTCCAACCGAATAGGTCTTGTCTTAGGAGGACAAACATTATTAATGAATTTATCCGTCTTTGACTACCAGTCTGCTTTAATTTTTGTGTTATATATATGTATATATATTTATGAGCAAAGACTTTGCCTTTCTTAAGTTGCCATTAACTTGTTAAAGTCTTACCCATCTTGAAATCTACTCCTCCAAGCTAATAGGTTCTGACTTAGCTTGACAAACATAATTAATGAACTTTCCTTTCTTTGACTTCCAGCCTGCTCTAATTTTTGGATTACATACACACACACACACACACACACACATATATATGCAAAGATTGTGCCTGTCTTAGGTTGTCATTACCTTATGAATGTTTACCAATCATCAAACCTACTCCTCCAAGCCAATAGGTCCTGTCTTAGGTTGACAAACACAATTAAAGAACTTACCCATCTTTGACTACCCATTTTGACAAACATAATTAATTTTTGTGTTAATTATATACACACCTTTATATATATATATATATGCAAAGACTGTGCCTGTATTAGATTGTCATTAACTTATGAAAGTCTTACCCATCATCAAAACTACTCCTCTAAGGGTATAAGTTCTGTCTTAGGTTGACAAACATAATTAATGATCTTACCTATCTTTGACAACCAGCTTGCTCTAATTTCTGGGTTATACAGATATATATATATAATATAATATATATATATGAGAAAAGACTGTGTCTGTCTTAGGTTGTCCTTAACTTATGAATAGTTTACTCATCAAATCTATAATCCAATCAAATAGGTTGTGTTATACATTGACAAACATAATTAATGAACTTACCCGTCTTTAACTACCAGCCTGCTTTAGTTTCTGGGTTTTAAATATATATGAGCAAAGTCTCTGCCTGTCGTAGGTTGTCATAAACTTATAGATGTCTTACCCATCATCAAACCTACTCCAAGCGAATATGTTCTGTTTTAGGATGACAAACATAATTAATGAACTTACCCATCTTTGTCTACCAGCCTGCTCTAATTTATGTGTTTATATATATATATATATACACATATACACATATACACACACACATATATGAACAAAGACTGTGCCTGTCTTAGGTTGTCATTAACTTATGAATGCCTTACCAATCATCAAACCACTCTTCTAAGCGAGTAGTTTCTGTGTTAGATTGACAAATATAATTAATGAACTTACCTGTCCTTGACTAGCAGCCTGCCCTAATTTCTGGTATATATATATTTCTGACAGAATTGACATGGTGTCAGTGAGTTTGGTAATTCAAAGTAGTTTTCTACTATTTCCTAGGTGGGGGTGCTATGCCTGAAAAGGTAAGGAAGCCTTTGTGTTTCTCAGGTCGTGGACCTTTCTGAATATATATATATATATATCTGCTTGTCTTAGGTTGTCATTAACTTATGAATGTCTAACCCATCATCAAAACTGCTCTGCCAAGCAAATAGGTTCTGTTTTAGGTTGACAAATATAATTAATAAACTTACCCGTCTTTGATTACCAGCCAGCTTAAGTTTCTGGGGCGGAATGTTTTTTTATATATATGAGCAGACTGTGCCTGTCTTGGGTTTTCATTAACTTATGAATATCTTACCCGTCATCAAACCTACTCCTCAAGAGAATCGGTTCTCTCTTAGGTTGACAAACGTAATTAATGAACTTACCTTACTCTGACTACCAGTCTGCTTTAATTTTAGAGTTTATACACACACACACACACACACACACACATATATATATATATATATATATATATATATATATATATGAGCAAAGACTGTGAATGTCATAGATTGTCACTAACTTGTGAATGTCTTACCAGTCATCAAACCTACTCCTCCAAGTGAATAGGTTCTGTCTTAGGTTGAGAAACATAATTAAAGAACTTATCCATCTTTGACTACCAGCCTGCTTTAATTTCTGTGGTGGAATGATTTTTATATATATGAGCAAAGACTGTGCCTGTCTTAGGTTGTCATTAACGTATTAATGTGTTACCCATCATCAAACCAACTCCTCCAAGCGAATAGGTTCTGTTTTAGGTCGACAATCATAATTAATGAACTTAACCATCTTTGATGACTAGTGTGCTTTAATTTCTGGGTTTTTAAAAAAATATGTATGAGCAAAGACTGTGTCTGTCTTAGGTTGCCACTAACTTATGAATGTTTTACTTGTCTGTGAACCTACTCCTCCAAGTGAATAGGTTCTGTCTTAGGTTGACAAACATAATGAAATTACCCGCCTTTGACTACCTACCTGCTTTAATTTCTGGGTTTTTTTAATGCATATATGAGCAAAGACCTTGCCTGTCTTAGGTTGCCATTAACTTATGAATGTCTTACCATCATCAAACATACTTCTCCAAGGGAATCAGTTCTGTCATAGGTTGACAAACTTAATTAATGAACTGACTTGTTTGTGACTACCAACCTGCATTAATTTGTGTATGTGTGTGTATTTATATATATATAATACACATATTTATATATATATTAGCAAAGATTTTGCCCATCTTAGGTTGTCATTAACTTATGAGTGTCTTACTCATCTTTGAACCTACTCCTCCAAGTGAATAGGTTCTGTCTTAGGTTGACAAACATAATTAATGAACCTACCCATCTTTGAATACCAGCCAGCTTTAAATTCTGCGTTTTTATACATATGTATATATATATTTATATGCACACATATATATGAGCAATGACTGTGCCTGTTTTAGGTTGTCATAAATTTATTAATGTTTTACCATCATCAAACCTATTCCTCCAAACGAATAGGTTCTGTGTTAGGTTAACAAACATAATTAAAGAACTTACCCCCCAAAAAAAAGAACTTACTAGTATTTGACTACCAGCCTGCTTTAATTTCTTGGGTGGAATGGTTTTTAATATATATGAGCAAAGACCGTGCCTGTCATAGGTTGACATTAACTTATGAATGTCTTACACATCATCAAACCAACTCCTCCAAATGAATAGGTTCTGTCTTGGGGTGACAAACATAATTAAAGGACTTACCTGTCTTTGACTATTAGTGGGCTTTAATTTCTGGGGAGGAATGGTGTTTTATAAATGTGAGCAAAGCCTGTGTCTGTCTTGGGTTGTCATTAACTTATGAATGTCTTACCCGTCATAAAACCTACTCCTCCAAGTGAATCGGTTCTGTTTAAGATTGACAAACATAATTAATGAATATACCTGTCTCTAGCTACCAGCCTGCTTTAATTTCTGGTATGTGTGTGTTTGTGTGTGTGTGTGTGTGTGTGTGTGTGTGTATATGTATATATCCAAAGACTGTGCCTGTGTTCAGTTGTCATTAACTTATGACTATCTTACCCCTCTTCAAACCTACTCCTCTAGGCTAATAGGTTCTGTCTAAGGAAGACAAACATAATAAATGTTTGGTAGTCTTTGGCTACCGGCCTACCTTAATTTCTGGAATATATATATATATATAAATATATAATTTTATTTGCATATATATATATATATATATATATATATATATATATAAAGACGGTGCCTGTCTTGAGTTGTCATTAAATTGTGAATCTCTTACCTGTCATCGAACCTACTCCCCCAAGTGAATAGGTTCTGTCTTAGGTTGACGAACATAATTTATGAGCTTACCCATCTTTGACTACCTGCTTGCTTTAATTTCTTTATATATATACATATATATATATATACACACGCACACACACAAAAACTTTGCATTTCTTAGGTTGTTGTAAACTTATGAATGTCTTCCCTGTAATCCCACCTACTCCGCCAAGAGAATAGGTTGTGCCTTAGGTTGACAAACAAAATTAATGAACTTAACCGTTTTTCACTACCAGCCTGCTTTAATTTCTTGGCTATATGTATGTGTGTGTGTGTGTATGTATATATATATATATACACATATGCAAAGATTGTGCCTCTCTTAAGATGTCATTAAATATGAATGTTTTACCTTTCATCAAAACTACTCCTCCAAGCGAATAGGTTCTGTCTTATGTTGACAACCATCATTAAAGAACTTACCAGTCTTTGATAACCAGCCTGCATTAATTTCTGTGGTGGAATGGTTTTTTATATATATGAGCCAAGACTATGCCTCTCTAAAGTTGTCATTAACTTATTAACGTCTTACTCTTCATCAAACCTACTCCTCCCAGCGAGTAGGTTGTGTTTTAGGTTGACTATCATATTTAATGTACTTACCCATCTTTCAATACCAGCCGGCTTTAATTTTTTAAAATACATATACTAGCCAAAACCGTCTGTGTCTTGGTTGCCATTAATTTGTAAATGTCTTACCGTCATCAAACCTACTCTTTTAAGCGACTCAGTTTTGTCTTAGGTTGACAAACATAACTATTGAACTTACCTGTCTTTGACTACCAGCCTGCTTTAATTTGTGGGTATACACACACACACATATGTTAGCAAAGACTTTGCCTATCTTAGGTTGTCGTTAACTTATGAATGGCTTAACTGTTACCAAACCTACTCCTCCAAGTGAATAGGTCTGTCTTAGGTTGACAACCATAATTAATGAACTTAACCATCTTTGACTACCAGCCAGCTTTAATTTCTGGATATATATATATATGTATATATATATACACACACACATACACATATATGAGCAAAGACTGTACTTGTCTTAGATTGCCATTAATGTATGAATATCTTACCCATCATCAAACCTAATCCTCCTAGTGCATAGGTTCTGTCTTAGGTTTACAAACATAATTAATGAACCTACTCATCATTGTCCACCAGCTTGCTTTAATTTCTGGGCAGGAATGGTATTTTATATATATGAGCAAAGACTTTGCCTGTCTTAGCTTGTCATTAACTTATGAATGTCTTACCCGTCATCAAACCTACTCATCCAAGCGAATCTGTTCTGTTTTAGGTTGGCAATCATAATGAATGAACTTACCCATCTTTGACTACCAGCCTGATTTAATTTCTGTTTTTTATGTATATATGAGCAAAGACTGCCCCTGTGCTAAGTTGCAATTAACTTATGAATGTCATACCCTCATCAATCCCACTCCTTCAAGTGATTCAGTTCTGTCTTATATTGACAAATGTAATTAATGAACTTACCTATCTGTGACTTCCAGCCTGCTTTAATTTCTGAATATATATATATATATATATATAGTCTGTTCCTGTCTTAGACTGTCGTTAACATATGAATGTTTTACTCATCATCAAACCTACTCCTCCATGTGAATAGGTATTGTCTTAGGTTGACAAACATAATTAATGTACTTACCCGTCTTTGACTACCAGCCAGCTTTAAGTTCTGGCTTTTTATTTATATGTGTATATATATATATATATATATATACACATACACACACACATATATATAAAAGCAAAGACTGCGCCTGACTTAGGTTTTCATTAACTTATGAATATCTTACCTATCATGAAACCTACTCCCCGAAGTGAATAGTTTCTGTAATTAGGTTGACAATCATAATAAATGAACTTAACCTCTCTTTGACTACCAGCCTGCTTTAATTTCTGGCATGTATATACATACATACATACATACATACATACATATATATATATAAAGACTGTACCTCTCTTAAGTTGCCATTAACTAATGAATGTCTTACCTGTCATCAAATCTACTCCTATAAGCGAATAGATTCGGTGTTAGGTTGACAAGCATAATGAACTTACCCGTTTTTGACTAACATCCTGCTTTAGTTTCTGGGGAGGAATGTTTTTTGAAATAAAGGAGCAAAGACTGTGCCTTTCTTAGGTTGCCATCAACTTATGAAATTCTTACCCGTCATCAAACCTTCATCTCCAAACAAATAGTTTCTGTCTTAGGGTAACAAATATAATTAACAAACTTACCCATTTTGACTACCAGCCTGCTTAATTTCTGGGTTTATAATATATATATATATATACACACATATATATGCAATAACTGTGCATGTCTTAGGTTTTCATTAACTTATGAATGTCTTACCCGTGATCTAACATACTCCTCCAAATGTGTATGTTTATTTATTTATTTATTTATTTATAATGCAGAAATTAGAGCCGGCTCGTAGACAAAGTTGGGTAAATTCGTTAAAACTCTTTGTTAACCGAAAACAGAATCTATTCGCTTGCAGGGGTATTTATGATTACCTGTAAGATATTCATAAGTAAATGACAACCTAAGAAAGGCACAGTCTTTGCTCATATATATATGTATATATATGTGTGTATGTATGTATATATAACACAGAAACTAAAGCAGGCTGCTAAGCAAAGACAGGTAAGTTCATTAATTATGTTTGTCAACCTAAGACAGAACCTAATCGCTTGGATGAGTAGGTTTGATGATGGGTAAGACATTCAGAGTTAATGACAACCTAAGACAGCACAGTCATATATATATATATAAATATATATATTACCCAAAACTTAAAGCAGGGTGGTAGTCAATGATGGGTAAGATCATTAATGATGTCTTTCAACCTAAGTCAGAAACCATTAGCTTGGAGGTGTAGGTTTGATGATAGGTAAGACATGCACAAGTTAATGACAACCAAAGAGAGGCATAGTCGTTATATATATATATATATATATATATATATATATATATAATATATCCAAGAATTTTAAGGAGGATGGTAGTCAATGATGGGTAAGTTCATTAATTATGTTTGTCAACCTAGGACAGAATATATTTGCTCGGAGACTAAGTATGATGACGAGTAAGACAATCATTAGTTAATGACAACCTAACACAAGCACAGTCTTTGCTCATACATATATGTATGTATAACACAAAAATTAAAGCAGGCTGTTAGTAAAAGACGGGTAAGATCAATAATTATGTTCTTCTAGTTAAGAATGAATCTTTTCGCTTGGAGGAGTAGGTTTGATAATGGGTAAAACATTCATAAGTTAATGACTACCAAATACAGGCACAGTCTTTCTATATATACATACTAATATATACATCTGTATAACTCAGAAATTAGAGTAGGCTGGTAATCAAACACGGGTAAGTTCATTAATTATGTTTGTTAACTTAAGACAGAACCTATTCTCTTGAAGTATTAGGTTTGATGAGGGGTAAGTCATTCATAGGTTAATCACAACCTAAGACAGGCACAGTCTTTGCATATATATATATATATATATATATATATATATATATATATATAAAATAAAAGCTCCTGGTACTTAAAAAGGGGAAATCCATTAATTATGTTTCTTTCTTTTTTTTGGGGTGGCATCATTGCTCTCCGGTGGTGGGAGTAGGAGGCCCTGCCCCACTGCTGGAATTAAACCTCCATTCCAGTGGGCTGCAGTCCCACACACAACCACTACGCCACCGGGGCTCAGCCCTAATTATGTTTCAATACCTAAGAGAGAAACTATTCACTTGTAGGACTAGTTTTGATGACAGGTAAGACATCTATAAATTAATGACAACCTAAGATAGGCACAGTTGTTACATATATATATGCATATATATATGTGTGTGTGTATAACCCAGAAATTAGAGAAGGCTGGTAATCAAAGACGGGTAAGTTCATTAATTATGCTTGTCAACTTAAGACAGAACCTATTCGGTTGGAAGAGTAGGTTTGATAATGGGAAAGACATTCATAAGTTAACGAAATCCTTAGACATGCACAGTCCTTCTGTATGTATATATATGTATATATATGTGTGTATATATACATATATATATCCCAGAAATAAGAACAGGCAGTGAGTTAAAATTGGGTAATATCATTAATCATGTTTGTCAACTTAAGACAGAACGTATTCACTTGGAGGAGTAGGTTTGATGAGGGGAAAGACATTCATAAGTTAATGACAATCTAAGACACGCACAGTTTTTGCTCATATACATATATATATAACACAAAAATTAAAGCAGGCTGGTATTCAATGACTGTCAAGTTCCATAATTATGCTGCCTACCTAAGACAAATTCCATTCACTTGGAGGGTTAGGTTTGATTACGGATAAAACAGTCATGAGTTAATCACAACCTAAGACAGGCACAGTTTATATATATATACACACACATATATATATATACACACACACATACATATATGTCTGTGTATAACCCAGAAATTAAAGCAGGCTGGTAAACAAAGACGGGTAAGTTCCATAATTATATTGTCTACCTAAGACAATGCATTTGCTTGGAGGAGTAGGTTTGATGATGGGTAAGACATTCATAAGTTAATTAAAACCTAAGACAGGCACAGTCTCTGTTCATGTGTGTGTGTATAGATAGATAGATAGATAGATAGATAGATAGATAAAACACAAAAATTAAAGCAGACTGTTAATTAAAGAGGGATATGTTCATTGATTATTTTTGTCCACCTAAGACAAACTATGCGCCTCGAGGAGTAGGTTTGATGACGGATAAGAAATTCATAAGTTAATGAGAACCTATACACTCACAGTCTTTGCATATAATTATACATATATATATATATATGAAACAAAAATTAAAGTGGCTGGTACTCAAAGATGGGTAAGTTCATTAATTATGTTTGTCAAGCTAAGAGAGAACATATTCGCTTTTAGGACTAGGTTTGATGACAGGTAAAATATTCATAGATTAATGGCAACCTAAGATAGGCACAGTCTTTAGTTTCTGTGTTTTAAAAAAA
>PVJH01027311.1:0-28871 GCA_004026705.1 Nesogale talazaci | reverse complement strand
TGAAAGTACCATTGACTGCTATGAGGATGAACCAATCTGTCAAATACCACCAGGAATCAAACAGTACCACCATCTGCTAAGTATAAGACAGCTAAAAAATTTTAGCTTTTTTTTGTATCAAGTGAGTTTTGGGGTCTTATATCCAAATAATTATTTTACTGATATTTTGATGCTTAAAATTTACAGCAGCATAAAATATTTTAATTGTATGGATATATGGGGTATTATAGAACCTTTATTAATGCAACAGGTTAAGTATTGGGCTGCTTATCACAAATTGAAAGACACAAATCCATCAGCTATTCTGCAATATAAAATGACACTATTTCCATAAAGATTTGCAGTTTCAGAGACCTTTGCAAACTCTTTGGTATCTAATTTTAAATAAGATCACTAGAGCAGAAATTGACTTTATGATTGGGGGTATGGAGTATTAGTATATTGTACAAACATTCTTAGAATTATTTTTCCTATAACAACTTCTATAGGTCTTCAGGTTATTTAAGTCCTTTTGGTGAAAAATTAAAATTAAAAACTTAGGTCATTTTTTCAAATGCCATGGCTATGATGAATTATGTGGTTTCCTTTTGTATGCATAAAGGTAACTTCTGAAATAGGAAGAGATAGTTATAAAGTTTATTGGGAATGATGAATATATGGCAATATGTCACCATAGTAAATATTCTATTCTTTCATCTAGGGGCTCTGGCGGTAGGCCATGGCAAAGCACTGACTTGACACTGGGCAGCACCTATTTACTGGAGCAAGCTTCTCTGTATGTTCATGGTGAAGTGAAGGCTTCAAGTATACCTCTGATCTTGCCAGTTTAGAGAATCATTCTTTATAGATTCTTGGACTTGGAAGTGCTCGCTTGTATTAAAAAAGCTTAAAGGACAGTTATAAATATTATGAATTAAGTGCAGTGTTGTTCAGGAAGAATGAAATTGCCAGTTGGACTGTATACTTGCAATTTTCTTTATGATCTCTCTAATGGTAAGTTTTTGGGCACTCAATTTCTCAAAAAAAAGGTCTGATGGCTATAGTGAGAAGATAGTTATAAGAAAACCCTTCCTATGCTCATATTCCCTAATCGTAACCTACAGTTAAGTGAACATCAAGTTGACCTCCCATCTACTCATTAAATTGATAGAATCCCAAAATGGAAGTACATCAAGTAGTGTCTCTGTGTGGCTGAGCCCCGGTGGCGTAAGTGGTTGAGTGCGGAGCTGCAGCCTGCGGACTTGGCGGTTCAAATCCAGCGGTGCCTGGGTAGCGCCCACGACCATCAGAGGCAGTGATGCCCACAAAAACAAAAAACAAAAACAACAACAACAAATAAAAAAGTAGTGTCTCTGTGCATTTTAAGAAAAAAGTGATTTTTAATTTAACTTTAAATATTTAAAGTAAACTTGGAGATATCTGAATTTTATTCAATATCAAAAATAAAAAAAGAACAGAAAGCAACGTAAATTATTCACTTCTACACATATCCATCAATTTTGCCACAAAAAAGTTTGGTGCCCTCCCCTCCACCCCCAGCTCCCCATTTTCCTGTGCATCCAGACGAGCCAGCTATTTGCACCCATGGGGTCTTTAATGATGTGACACAAGAAGATATGTAAAAAGTCCTGGACAACGGGCCTCACAGTGACTGTTATCCCATGCCTCACCACGGGGACATGCCTGTAACAATCAGAGACATGAATCAGAGCTGGGGTAACCGGATCGCTGTAGCTTAGACCATTTAAAATAATCAGATAGCAAACCCAAGTCCATGTTCTGTGATAAAGTCCTGCTGAGATTAGCAGAACCAGTCAGCAGACCTTTCAAAGCGCAAGTCACCACATGGAGGCCAGAGCAATAATAGCCCAGCCTTGTCGAGGTCAATAAAATCTATCAGACATGTCAGACATAAATGTTTCTAGTTGTATGCCCTTAAATTTTGGATCATATGTCAAGTAACACTACCAAGCCAATAGACAACTGAAACATACAGCTGTGGCTGAAGAGACATCTTTTTACACAAACAAAAGAAATGCCCTTTGTTCACTTGCTCAGCGTAACAAAAGTTACCTGTCCAACGCTGCTTCAACCTTGAGATTCAGCGAAATGGTTTCTCCTTAATTGGCAGGGTTGAGAAGAGGTGATCTCGTGCTCTCAGGGGTGCACAAGCTGCCAAGAAACATAGCAAATGCCATTGAGCATGAAAAGATCATCACTGGGTTCCTCAGATTTTGTGTGTTTTACAATTGCTGATGTTGATGGTATTTTTTGAGTAATAATGAAAAAAAGAAATAAAATTGTTTCATAGAACCACCTCACTTTTAAATTCACAATGAAGATATATAAAAAATTAAATTGTGAAATTTTGGAGAAAGTGAATGTTTTCTTAAATATCATGTTCTACTCAATTATGTTTAGATGTCTAGTTCTGCCTCTCTACATTTCTAGGAGTTCCAGGGCAATATGAACCATGTGACCATTCTCTCGCTGTCACAGAGTTGATTGTGACTTGTGGTTTCTGATATTGTAGATCTTTAAGGGAGCATAAAGCCTCATGTTTCCCCTGTGAGGAGGCTTTTGTCTTCCAACTGATGACCTTATGGTTAGTAACACGTACTTAAAGCACTCTGCCACTCTGGCTTCTTCCATTATGTACATTCAAATACAATAGTTTAAATTCATATAGCAGGTGTATTAGTAAGGTTATTTGGAGTGTGTACTTTATTCTTGCAATCTTTGAATCAAAATAATGTGTGCAGGTATTCCAGGTTATTGCAAGTTTTATGAAAAAGCTCAAAATCTATCACTTCCAAGAGAAGGAAGTGTGGTAGGGGGAAAATTCTGGTCATCAGGATGAAGTATTATAAATAGTCTTCTTTTCCTAATAAAGCTCTCATTTAAGTATGTTCCATTATTCTTCTAAATCTAATAACAAACCTTCTCACCTGTCTGCCTCAGAGAGAGGCCAACAAGAACTAACTGCACTAATATTTACAGAGCCTATTAGGCAGGGTAGCCCTTTCAGGAGATTAAAGAAATCTGATAGTAAGTCAGGATACATAATTATTCCTGACACCCCATAGCCATATGTTTTTCTTTCAGAACAAAGACACTATCTCACTTTTTTATCTCAAATTCTGGGTCATCTCTTGTTTATCCTTACCTTACATACTTAGAAATTCTTGTAAATAAATTTTCTGTGTGTATAATTATGCCCTACTCAATTTTCCATCTGAGTTAGTTTTTAATGTTGGTACAGGTTTCAGAATTTCCTCTTTTTCAGTAAATAATTAGCTTTCTGCAAGAAGTGTGTATGACCTTTTGGGTAGATTAGAATTGGGCTTGTCTGTTTAAAAGAGGAAAAATATAGAAAAGTATAATAAGTGGTTCATCATCATCTTGCTCTGTGGTAAAGAAATAAAACTTTGTGACAATATAATGTTTTTTCTGGTTGTTGTAGTGTATACATATAAGACAGGACTGTGTCATGAATGGGGGTTGGTATAACTGAAACGTCAATGTCCACATTTGCAAAATTGACTCTCTCACGACTTCTAATTTCTGGAACATTATCTTTTGGCAACTCTCAAGAGTAAATACCTTGTGGAATCCCCTCAGATCTTATATATTTTTCCCCTAAAAAGGAATTTTCACAATCAGAAAACTAAATGCCATCACATCATTGCTGCTTCATAGTGACCTTTTAAAGACAGGGGAGAAGTGACCTTGTGCGTTTCCAAAACTGTAAGTCTTTTTGCAAGTAGTAAGGTCTGGTGGCTCCAAACTGCTTAGAAATTGAGAAATAAATGAGGAGGACCTGGGTGGTACAAAGTAGTGTGATAAAAAAGCTGGCAGTGTCCTGGGTCTTGAAAGAAAAATACCTGACCTGGCGGAGGTGGGGGATAATTATGAATCCTGATTTCAGACATTGAGAAGTACATGAGGAGTGTCACTATGTAGTACAGTTTGGCTGGGAGCCTAATATTTGAAGGTTTAGGTGTAGATTTAGAGCAGCTGCTGTACAGTTGTTTCTGACTGACAGCAACCTCAATTGTGTCAGTGTAGACATGTGCTCCATAGTATTTTCAATTATTGCTTTTATTTGTTTGTTTGTGTGTGAGTTTTATAGAACATCAGACCTTCTTTTTCATGTGTTTCTGGCTGGACTCCAAAATCCAGTCTTCTGACTAGCAGCCTAGCATGTTAATAATTTATAAAAGCCAGAGACTCCCAGATGCATATTCAGATAAATGGACATTTATAGATAGGATGCATATATAGATATATTTAAGCAAACATGCAACAGAGAGAGCATAATGTGTGGTCCACTTTTTATTATTGATTGTCAGTGAAACTTAGTGTGTGTATTTCTTTGCTGTTCTCTCTGCTTGTTAGAGTTGTTGAGTCAGTGATTCTTATCATGTCTGAGGAAACGCCACCCATCAGGGGTCACGTTTACATGCTCTAGTGAAAAAGAACTTAGAGCTGAGAGTGTTCTAATAGTTCATATCCTGCTGTGAAACATGTGAAGAGACATTAACCACCTACATGTGTTAGGAATGTAAGAAACAGGGGAAAACTGCGCTGTTTAACAAACTGGCAAAATAATTGAAACTTAATGAGGAGGCTCTCTAGGCAGAAAATGACCTCTTGTTGCAATGTCATTGCATTTCCACTTTCTATCGGGCAGCTGGAAAAATGAATGAATAAGCGCATAAAAAGCAGACTAAATTCCACTGAGACTTTTTTGGCTCAGCATTGATTATTTTCCAGGCGCAATTTTTGCTATTTAGATATTCAGAACATTCTCTTTGCTCAGCTGAATTGGGATGCATTATATTTATTTGAAGATAGAAGAGGGGAGCAGTCTTTATAGTTTCCATGCAATATTCTAATTAGAGAATCATTGAAAGAGAACTAATGCTGACTCAATTTTAGTGGCACACTTTCAAGTAAAGACCACATTTCAAAAAAAAAAGACCACATTTCCTAATATTTTAAATTAGAAGTCTACATTAAATATTATAAAATTAAAAAAAATAAAATAAAATTTATTCCACTAAAATATAAATTAGTTTATTTATTCACTTCCTAGGGCAAAAGGAAGTCTCTTTTTGATTCTTTGAACTCATGCAGTCACACACCCAGACCTCTGGATGGCCTCTGGTTAATCAGAATGTCCTGGGCCTATAACTAACCCCCGCCCCCCATGCTTGAATTTTCTGATTAGCAATATAGTTCTTTTTGTAAAAAAGGATTAAAGTGTCTGTAAAACTTATTGAACCAACCCCACCCAATTCTTATCTAGATAAATTCTCCATTCCAAGTAAATGCATCTTATTACTTGAATAGCAGCACAATTATTAATGGGAAAATCTCATTTATGATCTTTCAACTAGATTTAATCTTTTCATATTTGTTTTCTGCCACTTTTTATCAGTGCTCTGTGCATTGTTGGGTCATGAGACTTGTAATATATGGGAGGAAATATCTTTCTTTATTCTAGTCAGCTTCTTTTCCTTATTTTTAAAATTGGATAATTGTGACTTTGGGTAAAAGGAATTGTGATCCTTGTATTCTTTTAGTATTGGCTGGTGGCATTAGTGGTTTCCTGGTGGGTTTCAGTTCCAAAAGTCAGTAGTATGAAACCACCAGCTACTCCATGGGAAAAAAGATGGGACTTTCCACTCCAGTAACCAAGTGCAGTCTTAGCCCGTCACAGGGGAAGTTCTACCCTGTCCTGTAGAGTCACTTGAGTTGGCATCCATTCAGTGTCAGTCAGAGATGTGCTATATGCTATTGTCTTAAATCAGCCAATGTGTTTGTGATGGGAGCACTCTCTGCACAGTGATTATTCTTTCAATGCTGGTCACAAGGTCAGCAGTTCAAAACCATCTGTTTCTCCTCCAGAGAAAGACTAGACTTTCTACTCCAGTAAAGAGTTATAGACTAGAAATACACAGGGGGAGTTTTACTGTGCCCTGCCGGGTCACTGTGAATCAGACTTGCTTCAATAGTAGTGAGTTTTGATTTTGAAAGTGTTTGTGTGGAAGTGTAAAAACAAACAAACAAACAACACACCCTCAGACACGGCAAATGGAAATGTATTGGTTTGGATGTTAGCTATTGTGTTATCTATGCACACTTTTTAAGAGTTAGCCACTCAAATTTAGAAATTTGCCAGATACATAGAAGCAAGTACTTATCCAAAAGTAGTACAAGAAAACTTAAGATGTTCTATTTGAAATCAGAAAAACACACAAGCATAAATGTTGATAGATAGTTGAATGAATAAGCAAATGATGGAGTACAAATAAAGGAATACTAATCAAAGAATTAAAAATGAATAATTGATATAAGCAATAGCTGCGGTAATAATAGTTATGTTGAAATAAGCTGGAAAAGAAAATTTTGCACAATATGGCTCCAGATGTATAATCAATGAAAAATGTGTATTAATATGCTTACTGGAAAAAAAAGTTTGGGGAGCATCACTATCCTCTGGTGGGAGTAGGAGGCCCAGCTTTGCTCCTGGAGTGTTGTTGTTGGCTTTGAATTGCCAAGCCAGTGGGCCGCAGTCCCACACTCAACCACTATGCCAACGGGGCTCAAGCCCCTACTTACTGGAAAATTTTTTTAAAAACACCCACAAATTAATGTTTATGGGGGTACGGAGTTGGCAAGATTGGATGATGGCGATATTGGTTACTGGCTGTTGGTAATTTTGTTGGTAATATCGACTATATAAAGGACTACCAAAATAAGCGAAACAAATCTAATTTAGAAGAAACTTGGAAGTATAGCCTTGAAAGTGGTGTAGTAAGAGTTTGTCTTATGTACTTTCAACATCTTACCAGAATAGCCCAATCCCTAGATAAACATATCATGTTGGAATGTAAAAATAAGTAACATCATGATAACAAGAAAAGTTAAGAATTCTCAAGAATTTCACTTTACTCAGATCCATCAGCAAATCTTATAAACAGAAAAGGCATGAAGTCTAATGGCATGGGCAAACCTATTGCTAGCTCTCCTTAAAATCTGAACAGACACAAAACTGCTCTGGAGTACGGACAGCAGGAAGGTGGGTGAAGGGACACATAGGACAATATGATATGAGAAAGTAATAACAATTTGTAAATTATTAAGGTTTCAGGAAGGAGAAAAGGAGGGGAAATATGGCAAGCTGGTACTGGGGGGCTAAGTTGAGGGAGGATATTTTGGGGATGATGATGGTGACAGGTGTGCAGATGAATACAATTGGTATGTATTGATCCTGGTGGGAGTTGTATGAGCCCCCAATAAAATGATTTATAAAAAGTAAATTTTTATAAAATGATGATATCAACATATGTACAAATATAGTTGATACAATTGATGCATGGAATGTTATAAGACCTGTAAAAGCCCCCAATAGAATGATTTTAAAAATGTGTTGTATTCAAAAAAATGTTACCAAAGGGTCACTTTGAAAAATAATATGTAATTGACTCATATCACATTACTTTTAGTCATCGCATATTGATGCAAAAGCAGGGTGATAAATAAGGAAGAAATTCTCAAAGGAGAATTGATGCATTTTTAGGGGTGCCATACTTGAAGTTATTGAATATGTATTAACTAGAAAGAGAATGAACAAATATTTCTTGGAAGAAGTACAGTCAAAACGTTCCTGGTACCTGAGGATGGCCAAATCTCCTCTCGCATTATTTGGACATGTCAGTGGAAGGAACCAGTCGCTGGTTGTCGGGTTTGGTAAAGGAGAGAACAAGGAAGGTCTTCACTAGCATTGACACAGAGGTTGTAACATCAGACTCACGAGACCAATTGTTGAGAGCATGGCACAGGACGCAACACTTCTGATGCTGTTGCACATGGATTGTTATGACTCAAAAGAGTTGTCAATATTGTTGTTTCCTGTCATATCTCCTCTTTACTGAATTCTATGTATGATTTTATGAAAAACATTGACTCTTATAAAAAGCGCTCAAAACATCCAGACCACTAAACCCAGCAGCTGTTAGACCATTTAAATCTTTAGGAAACAATCAACAGTTAATCAAATTTTCTCTTAACACACATATCATTCAGGATATTCTATATGTGCAAAAATAAAATATCAATCCTAAATATCTGTGCATTGAAAACCACTCTTGGTTTCTTTTTCCTAGTCTGTATATCTATCCCAGGGTGGGATCGCCTCGCTTCATAAGTGAAAGGCAGATGGAGTGTCCTATATTAAGAAAATTAGCTATGGAAGCCTCACATTAAAAATTGAATGTCTGAGCCAAGAAACGCACATGTCACAGCTCATTGCCCAGACCATCATATGGCTCCATCCACTATTCTCCCATATCCCACATTCAATCTGGCAGCACGTTCTCTTAATTTGATCTTCAAAATATAGCCGTTTCTATCTTTACTGCTACCATGTAAGCCAGCTTCATTTCTTTGATGACAAGAACAATGCTGGAAATCACATGATTCTCATAATGAGCGTGTCTCCTTTTTTTTTTTTTTTTACATTTTAATGTTTTAAATACATTGTCAACACATGGACTTAACAAAGTCCTTTGAAATGTTTAGGAAGATCATGCTATTTCTCTTCATCAAATTTTCAATGCCTTCAGTTTTAATCAGAAAAAAAATGACTTCAAAAAGTAATAAGAAAAATATATTCAAGATTTTATCATGATATACTTGGCCTGGAAGTTTCTGTGCTGTTGCTCTGGAAGTTGTTTTGCATGTTACTCTGAGTCTGGTTCATGTGCCTATGGTATTTCAAATGTGATCATATTTCCCCATGGTGAACAGAGTTGAGTAGAGATACTAAACCAAGAAAGACTAGGAAAAATAATTTGACAGTATATTATAAATAAACGAAATTACAGAATAATGATATGGATAACAATGGGACATTTCCAACATGGTGTCGAAAAAAAAAACATCTCAGGTTGGAAGAGGTGCAAAACATTATCGAGAAAGTGCTGTTATCCCAAAATTGGCTCACTGCTAATTAGGAGGATGGAGTAAGGCTTTGGGAGCTTAACTTTCCTGACTGATGTAGTATGACTTAAAATTTGAAGCAACAGCTTTAAACTCCATTCCCATTAGTATTTACAAAATGAAATGTGTGAAGTATGAATCAAAGAAAATGAGAAGCAAAAAATGAAACAAAAAGATTGAAGATTGATCTACAGACATAAATGATTTCTCAAGAATTGATACAAAATATCTTTAATCAGACAGTCATGTAGTATATAATACTGGGGCTGCCAAATTGAAAAGAAATGACATTTAATTCATCATAAGCTATATGCTTAAATACAATGCTCTCCTGTGACAGGGTAATATCTATGTACCTGCAAGTGACACCAATCAATCAATTATTCAAAGGTGTTCACAAAACACTATTGGAAAAGATGAAGAAGTTGTTGTTGTTATTGTTGTTTTTGCCAAATCACTGCAGTCTACAATTGATTAAATATGCAATCAGGAGCTATTGATAATTACTGTTTAATCCAGTACAAAAGTTAGAAACAAATACTAAGGATCAGTAGTTAGAAAATATGACTTTGGTGACAGAAACATGGTTGGAAATTAGGTGAAAGTTTTTTGAAATATCAGTCACTTCTTTATGTTAATTATCTTTTCAACAACATAAACTATACCCCACCAGCTGGAATAACTGGCATCAACAATACCTTGTCTGTTGAAAAATATGATGACAAACTCAAAACTACTCAGAATAAGACCAGAGGCTGACTCTGATATAGACAGACTGTCATTGCTCCTTTGCAAGTTCATGTTGAAGATGAAGAGAATTATTACATTTCTACATGAATTATATCATACATAAAAATATTGCATGTGAATGAGAAAATGTTATTAAAAGTCTGGAAGGATATAAAGTTTCAAAGTGAATGCTGCATAAGAGTAAGCAATATGTTGTTGAGTACAGTTGCTAACTAATGCAAACAGATACAATGATTTAGTAAAACTGTTGAACTAAAAGACTTCAAAGAAAGGTTCTAGAAGACTAGGCTGTAGGGGCAAAAATTCTTTTACTTTTTAAATTTATTTTTAATTGAGAGGTAATACATAAATCACTCCATAATTCAATCACATCAAAGAGCATCATAACATTGTTTCAATAATCTATTCCCAAACTCCTTTTCCTTCTTGTATAGTTACAATCTAGGAAACCCACAAGGGATTCACTAGGAATCACCATTGATTCAAGGGCAGTGAAGCTATCTTGTCTGTGAATAATATTTTATATGTGTTTATCTTGTGTTGTATTGTTGAATATCATGCTATAAGATACAGTATTATTTCACATAGCTGTCATTTTAAGGGAGAAGATTGGCAGGTCTTTTCATGGGAGCCCTGGTGCATTCTAACTATTGTTTTTTAAGTTATCCAGTGTGCCAACAAGGCCCCTTTTTATATTTAGGTTATACTTACTGGATAAATCTGGAGGGGGAAAGGAAATGTGTGATAACAACCTCAGGGACAAGGGAACAACAAATGATCTAAAATCTATGATGAGGGCTGTCTACCAGGCCAAGTAAGGCTTGATCAAAGGCAATGTAACCAAGACTAATTACTAAAACCCAAATGAAGGTTGAATATGATAGTGGGACAAGAGGAAATTTAAAACAAATAGAGAAAGAAAGTAGGAGGCAATAGACATTTTAGAAGTCTTAATAAAGGTGTGTACATATGTAAATATATTTATATACAACAATGGAGAAATAGATCTATGTGCACATACTTATAGATTTAGTAGTAAGGTAGAAGATAGACATTGGGCCTCTACTCAACTTCTCCCTCAATGCAAGAACACATTTTTTTTTTCTGGTAAACTGGCATTCCATGATGTTCACCTTTCCAACACGATCATTGAAGACGAAGTGGGTACATAAACAAATGTGGTGAAGAAAATGAATGGCTCTCAGCTATTAAAAAATATAGCACCTGGGGTCTTAAAGGCTTGAAGATAAACAAGTGGTCATATACCTGAGAAACAACAAAGCCACATGGAAAAGCACACCAGTCTCCATGATCCTGAGGTGTGGATAGGATCAGTTATGAGACATCAAAAACACAAAATCATATCATTGTGAGTGAGGAGGAGTGCAGGATGGCTATGTTTCTCCCAGATTCACAGGTCCTACCAGGAATGCCCCCAAAATTGGTACTGAGGGGTTTAACTATCCTGGATTCCCTCCATTGCAATTTCTTATCTGGACCAGTGTACATGCTCTAGTCTATTCTGATTTGTAAAGTAGAATTGAAGTCATGAGTTGGGGGCGTTAAAAACTAGAGCATCCATACTCAACTTGTTTGCATTGCATGGCATCTTTTGGGGGTTAAACGACCTTTTACACAGGTGTTGCCCAATTTATAATAGTAGCAATATTACAGTCATGAAGTAGCAACAAAAGAGTTATGTTTGGGTGCTGACCACAACATGAGGAACTGTAGTAAAGGGTCGTGGTATTAGGAAGGTTGAGAACCACTACACTAGAGCATAGTTGTGTTTCATCGGCACTAGACTGTGTGTACCCTGACTGACTTTTCTCTTCCCCCGATCCTTTTTTCTGGGGATGTCCAAATGTGTACAAATAGGTTTGGGTATCCAATCTTTCCTCCTCCTTATTCACACTGATATGATTTTTTGTTCTGGGTCATTGATGCCTGATACTTGATCCCATTGACACCTTATGATCACACAGGTTGGTGTTCTTCTATGTGGGTTTGTTGCTTCAATTAGGTGGCTGCTTGTTTATCTTCAAGCCTCTAAGAACCCAGATACTAATTCTTTTGATAGTGATCACCATCAGCTTTCTTCATCACATTTGCTTATACACTCATTTAGTCTTCTGTGATCATGATGGGGAAGTGAGCATCACAGAATGCTGCATTATTAAAACAAAGTGCTATTTCATTGAAGGACCACTTGAATAGAGACCCAATGACCATCTGTTATCTGATTACTTAATATATAAGTAACACAGAGATATATTTCCCTATCATTATATAGAAATATATTTACATAGGTATATGCTAATATTTAGACATTTATAAACCTCCTTTACTTCCTAGTTCTTTCCTGTATTTGCTTTCACTTTCCTCTTGTCCCACCATCATGTTTGACTTTCATTCAGGTTTCAGTAATTCTTCTCATTTACATTGTCCTTGATAAGCTCCACCAGGCATCTAGGCACAGTCAAAATTTTTGCAATTGATGAATGCATGGGCATAATTCTAACATTAATGGGACTTATATTTTATTTACATTAATAAATAAGATAAAATTAAACATTTATTTGTCAATGGTGTAAATGAATACTGCTGAATAAGATAATAAAAATTTGAGTACGAAGATAATATTCCCTACATTTCTAATGTAATAAATATATGCATGAATAGTGTTAAAATTTAATCTTTATTGTTAACTTTCCAACTTTCTCAATATTAGGCATTTGACAAAATGGTAAATGCAGTCCTGATTTGTAGATTTGCTTATTAAATCATTTAAATGTCCTCAACATGGAGCATTTTGTATAGCTGTGAGCCAACATTCCCATCTTGTCCATAGAATTATAGGACTATTTTTAGGGCATTTTTGAACTCATTGTAACCTTTTACTCAGTGCTATGGGATATGTCTGTTCCATTGACTATATAACATTCAGAGTTTTTCTTTATCCCAAGGATAAAAATTTTTTATTTGCTTATTCCTTTTGAATTTTTCAACATTTAATTGAACAATCATTGACTTTTGCTGATAATCCTAGCATGGCTGTTCTAGAGTGGTGTGCTAAGCTTCCTTTGATGTTAGAGTTGGGTAGGTTTCTTGATCCACCAAACTAGTAAGTGATTGCTCTTTTGAAAAATAGCTAGTTTCTAAATTCAGAAAGTTAAACAGAATTAGGTTAATAAAAGCTGGTAGATTTTATTTATACTCATGAAATAAATAATATTTTCCCTAAATGTCAAATTATTTGCATTTCTACTTCACTCTGTAGCAGCCTATATAATGCTTGCTATTTGACATGATCAGTAGTCAATGGTGATTTGGACGGCTGTGAGACTGGTAAATAGCCAGAAAACAACAACAGAAAGCTCTATTGTTTAATGATTTCATCTTGGCAACATTTCGTTTACACAGAAAGTGACTTCAGTTGAAGGCAGTCAATAATGCATTTCTATTTATGATAGGAATTATTTGGGTTGTGCCAGGCTGGCTATTGCCTTGTAGTACATGCACTTTGAGAGTCATTAGCTTCATGGGGAAATGCAACTCTGGCTGACCTGATGTAGCTAAAATGAAGTGCATGTTGGAGAATATTTTTCGAAACATTTCTACCTAAATAATTGCCCAAAGAGGAAAAAGCATCATTTTGAGTTTATTCTGAATAAGTATTTTTCCATTGATGAATAGTTCTTAATTGCTGTTCTGCTAAGTTTCAGTTTTAGTATGGATATCAAATATAAACTTTACATTTGGGAATTTAGTGGTGAGTTAGGATGAAGTGATGAATGAAAAAAGAGTTAAAGAACTTGAGGTAAATATAATTTTCAATTACCAAGATATTTATATTAATTTTGATAAGCTTGGTGCTCATTTTCTTCTTTTATAAACTTTTACCTTGGGCATGATAAAAAAATTTCCAAAGAGGTACAGTGATTTATCTTAAACTGAATTTATTATGTTTGAAATCATTTAAAATAAATTTATTCTTCCAAAATATTTCCCTTACATTTAAGTCCATTGGTATTTTAAGAGGAACATCCTTGGTTGTACTCCCAATTCCTCTATAAACCTACCATTAAACTGCAGCATTGAAAAGGTCAGAAGATTGCCAAAAATCCTATGGACATGTATTTCCAGAGAAATAAAAAATATTTCAGGGACCAAGTATAAAAAAATATAATGGAAAAACTTTGGGATATTTTCAAAACTAAAAGCACTTCATGCAATCTGCTTAGACATTTTTCCTGTATATCGTGCTGTGTTCTTCCACTCTTTCAGCATTTTCTTTGGATGGTCACCCATTTTACATCCACCAAGCATGTATGGAATCATAGGTAATCCATACATGTTTGTGCTGTATTCTGAGGCCTAAGTTTTCCTCACTAAAGTCGGATGCAGCATGCTGTGTCTGCGGATACTCTGTCTATTGACTCTAGTGTTTCCTGAGTTTAAGCCCTAGGTCTCCCAGACTCAAAGGCTCAGGATAATTGCATATGTCATAAGAATTTTCATAATTTTGCCCCTTGCATGCTCCACTATATCCATAAATATACCTATAGAAAATATAAATGTACATATATAAATATCCTTGCTTAACTTATCCAGAGTCATGAGGACACTTCCATTCCCTCTCTCCCACCTACGTAGTGATCTGTCTTTCCAAGCAATTCCCCACTATTAGAAGGTTTTGTATATAGTAATACTTAACGCAGTGGTCTTCAACTCCTTCAAACCAACCAATGCCTTTTCAGACTCCATGTTTTTTTTTTTCCCTTCTCCTAACCACTTTCTTATTTAGGTATTTCTTCTCCCTTCACCCAACTCACTTATCTTTCATCTAGTCCATGTTCTTCCCTCCCTCTCTAACTCTCCTACACCTGGTAACCAGCAAATAACATTTCTTTTCAGTTAAAAAGCCTGTTTGTGATTTTTACAATACTAGTCTCATATAGCATTTGAGTTTTCTTGTCAATTAACTTCACCTAGCAGAATATCTACCAGAATTACCCATGTTGTGAAGGGCTTCCTAGATTCATCATTTTCCTCTAATATTCTGCATTATGTGCATGTATCAAAGGTACATTTGGACATTTGTCACTGCTGAACATTTAGATTTTTCCATGTCTGTGATATTTTGAATGGTGATACAATGAACATAAATGTGCATGCTGGTGTCATGACTATTAGATCTTTAAGACATAAACCAAGTAGAGGACTTTCTGGGTCATTTGAGATTTCCATTCCCAATTTTTTCATATTGTGTTTTGCCCCTTTTCACAGTGGTTATGCTGTTCTATGGACCACTAGCAGGCTGTGAATTCTTCATCTCTCTACACCTTTGCTAGAATTGTTGTCATATATTTTAAACAAAACCTCCAAAAGCATTTTTCTTTAAAAACAAATGTCCTTCTTAAGTATCTTATTTTAAAAAAAAAACACCTTTTACCTAGCCAGGTTTTGGAGAAGCAATAAGTAGGAGAAACACTTTGAAGTAGCTACTGGAAAAATGAAATTACTATTTCATGGTCCGTAGAACCTTTTCCATATAAAAGTCAGAATTTTAGAAAGGAAATATACAGAGAGTAAAAGGACAAGAATATGGATACTAATAAAATATTTTAAGTTAACTGTATCAGTAAGAATTTTATAAGCCCTTTCTATGCATAAAATCACTTTCAATAATGCTCTCAAAAAAGAAAATATTTTTATAGTAAAACTGAACTTCCTTACTTTAGTGTCCTGATAACATGCAATGAGTCTCTTTTTATTGTTGTCATGTTCAGAACATTACTCATTTGAGGCTCAAAATAGTTTCTATTGACTATTTTTAAAATTCAAATTTACTTTACTTATTATATTTTAGCTTTCATATGTGCTCACAGAATAGCTAAAATGACAGGGCTAAAAACATTCAGAAACCCAGAAGTTATGGCCACATCTTCAAATCCTGTCGATTAGTCTGTGAGGAGATAAAGTTCATCAATATAATTTGCCAAAGCCAGTCAGTCTGATTTCTTCAGAAACACCAAAAAGGAATGAACCGTGGCTGATCTATCTGTTAACCACATTGGCCAGTCCAAATTTTCCATGGTCTTCTAGCTAAAGACTGATATCTATGACTGAAAGCAAAATGGACAGTTAGCGCAGTTACCTAAACTGCTCTCAAAAAATATAAAGGAATGTTAGTTCCTAAGACAAAAGTGAGTTGGGGGTACCTTAATTATGCATATTGAATTTCTGTATTGATCACACTTACAGCACAATTACTTGACTCACTACTTCATTGTGCTTGGGGAGTCCCAGATTGAGATAATTGAAAGCAATTGAATAGCCGTGTCTGGGGAAGCATATGTGACAACTTATGTCACTTATTGTGGTGCAGGGTATCTTCTCTAGGAGTGTGTATCACCTCCCTGCTGTGTTGGATGCTACAGAAGATTAACCATCAAACCTAGACAAAGTTATTTTCAAACTTATGGAATTAAACCATGCATTCACTATGGAGTTACTTGGTAGTGTACATCAATTCAACATTGAGAAGAAGAAGCAGGAGGAGGAGGAGGAGGAGGAGGAGGAGGAGGAGGAGAAAAAGTATTTTAAAGCTGGGTCAGTCTCTTTTCTAGCCATAATGGAATCCAAAACTTTGTATTAAATATTAGAATGCCTTTATTAAAAGGCAAGCTGTTATAGCTTCAAATAATGGAGCAATTTCAAATTCAAATTCACAAACTGACATGCCAAATATTGCAATTGCTTAAAGGCAACTGTATCAGGAAGGCTGTATATCTTGTGTGCACTAAATCCCTAAATCCTTTAGAACTTTCTTAAGTAAAGTTGTCACTTTCCCTTAGAGTGACAGGGGAGAGCAGCTGTATAGGACCACTAGATGCCTAAGGGAAATCCCTGAATGGTGAAGAAAGGCTAGGAACGAAGTGAAAATAAATTCTGGGCTCACATAACAATTTTGCCTTGAGCAATCCTAGTGGATTTACAGGCTTTTTAGGACCAAGTGATTATTGTAGTGCAAGTGACAGCAGTGTTATCGATCTGCACCTAAAATGCTAACACAGAACCCATCTCATATGTGTTTATTTAAACCGATGGCCTCTCCCCCTGCCCCACGGAAACACCATCACTGGTGGATCTTTAAATTTGTAGTAAATTTATCTTATCCCACATGTATGTCTCTTTATCTATCCATGTACACTTAACTGGGCTCAATATTATATTATGCAAAAAGGGAATAACCAAAGGTTAAATGCATCATGAAATGGCAAGGGGCTTTCAACATTTCTAAAAATATACAGAATTTTCAGTTAATAATTTTTAGTTAGTAATTATTATCTCCTTAAAGTCCTAAATAAAATTTGTTTTCTTCTTATTTAATTTATTTGTGTGGGTGTGTATAAGTAACTGGTAAATATCTGAAATAAAGATACCAAATATTTCACATTACTTGTAATGCTATCAAAGGAATCTTAGTGGAACAGTGGTTTAGCACTTGGCTGTGAACTCAAAAGTGGGTCGTTCAAACCCACCAGCCACTGAACAGGAGAATGATATGGCAGTCTGCTTCTGTAAAAAGTATTGTCTTGGAAACTATATGGAATATTCCTACTCTGTCTTTTAGGTCAATTATGAGTAGGAATTGAATCGGAGGCAATGGATTTCTTTAGGGATTATACTATTGCTGATATTGTTGTTTTTCTGTAAGTCAGCATCAAATCTCTTCTGACCCCCAGCAAACGCCTCCACAACACAATATGATGTTGCTCCTTTTCACAACCGTTCCTATAACTGAGCTCAGTTTTGTAGCCAACATGTAGAGATTCTCTCTCTCTCTCTCTCTCTCTCTCTGCTGTCCTCTACTTTACCAAGCACAAAATCCTCTTCCAGGGACTGGTCTCCTCTGACAATATGCCCAAAGGACATGTAAAAAAGTGTTGTCATTCTTGCCTCAAAAGAGACTCGATCTGTCTTCTTCTAAGATAGATCTGGTTTTCCTTTTGGCAGTCCATTCCAAATGTGTGTTTGTGCTTATGAAATTGATTAAAAATGGCCTAGTCAGTTCTTGAAACAGGAATTCATACCTTTGGCACTTCTATTTGTTTATTGTTATTATTGTTGTTATTTTCATTAGGGATAATCTTCATTTGCAAAGTTGAAATGAAAACTTATGTCATTTCAACAGTCTTGCTAATATAGTATCTAAAGTAAGGATTGGATTCAATAAAATTTTATAGCACATTGGAGTAACAGTTTTACATATAGGATAAAACTCTCAATCCAAACTCCCTGCCATAGATTGAATTCTGATTCAAACCATCCATCTGAGAAAGAAAAAAATTACCCCTGTTGGTGTCTGAGACTGTACATATTTTGGGAAATGTAAAACCTCTTTTTCCCTAGTAATGAGGACTGACTTTGAATGACTGACTTTGTGATTAGTAACCCAACATTGTACTTGGGAGAGATCTATATTATATAAACGAACATATTGTAATATTGCAAACATTTTGGTGCTGTATTAAAGTACAAAACAATACATTGTAATAAAAAAATGCTTTAATGACACATACATTTCTGTATTGAATTTTGTCTGGCAAGTATTGGGACTAGTTCAAAAAATAATTTTTATATTAAAAAAAACCAAGCAAACAAATAGCAGGCACACGTATTAGCTTTCCTGGATACTGAGTAGGCCATTTTTATTCACCTTTCCTAAGCACGCACACACAATTCCTTAGGCACCCATGCATTTGCTTCAGCAATGTAGGGACACAAATATTAGCGTCTAGAGACAACCTTCAATAAACTAATTTCCTACATACTCCTTTTTACCTTACAAAGCATCAGTTTTATTTGTGTCTCCAATTTAATCTGTGATACCAATTGAGTGAGAGATTGGTACAAATATACAAATAAGTTGCAATGATTCTACTCTGTTATAAAGGTAAAACTATTGTTACCCTTTACCATAATTATATCTTGCCCTACATCAACTTGTATTATAATTGGAAAACTTGAAAAGTTACTTGCTCATTCAGCTGTTATTCTTCTAAAAGAGCTGAACCTTCTCACAAATCCTCAGCGGCAGTACAACTCTCTATTTTAATGAATTTACTTGCACCCCACTGAGAATTAATTGCTTTGGAAGCAACCCAAGTGTTGGACATGCTGAGATGCCCACTGTTAAGAGTTTCCCCCCTCCCCCTCATAAAGTGCTTTAAGGATTTAGATTTAACCTACCTCCTGACCAGGTACCAGGCATATTTCTAGTATCCCACTTCACTTGGATAGCTTTCTTTCTCCTTTTTCTTTTTCTTCCTCTTAAAAGTTGGCTGTATGTATACACTCACACACACACACACACACACACACACACACACACGAGGAGCTTGCATGCTCCCTTTTAAATTTCATTGACTAAAACAATAACAGTTGAATGACTTTAGGGAAGTAAATGTGTAGGTCAAATCTCCAGAGTCTTTGTGAGGACAATCAAGAGCAAAATTAAATATATGATTGTTGAGAAGCATTGCCTGGTGAATAGTCAACACAGCTATTTTTCATAGTAATATGTGTTATTCTTCTCTGGTAATTATATGGGGCTATAGCAAAGGTTATTAACTTATGGATGATGCTCCTTTGAGGGTCAAATGACCCTTTCACAGGGTTCGCCCAATTTATGACAGTAGCAAAATTACAGTCATGAAGTAATAATGAAAATAATTTTATGATTGGTGGTTCACCACAACATGAGGAACTTTTTTTTTTTGGTTTTTGGGGGACATCACTACCTCTGGTGGTTGTGGGCACTACCCAGTGCTGCTCCTGAGAGCCACCGCTGGAAGAGGAACTGCTTTAAAGGATTTCAGCATTAAGAAGATTGAGAACCACTGGAATATAGCCTCAAATATAATTAATTATCTAATATATAACCCCCCAAATATATATTTAGCACACATAGTGCACGTATGAACATCTACTAATATTTGATGTCAAAGGCTATGTTATAATGGGAATTTTGACTCAGGAGCATTGACTGGAGTAAAAGCAATTCAGATGCACAGGCATTATAAAAAAGCATGCATACTCTCCCTGGGGAATGGACAACAGAAAAGCGGGTGGAGGGAGATGTTCAACTGTGTAAGACATGAAAAATAATAAATAATAAATTATCAAGGATTAATGTGGGAGGGATGTGGGAAGGAGGAGGAAAATGAGCTGATACCAAAGACTCAAAGGGAAAGCAAATATTTTGGGAATGAAGGCAGCAAGCGTGGAGATGAGCTTGATACAATGAATGTATGTATAGATTGGGATAAGAGCTGTACAAATCACCATAAAAAGGATTAAAAAAAACAAAAATATTCCATTTCAGTTGCTGTAAAGCCAATCCTGACTCAAGCAAGGCCTAGATGTTGTAGGGTAGAACTTCACGACTATGCTTCTCAAGACCAAGACCTTTCGGAAAGTAGACCCCTAGCACTTAGGTCTAGAAATCTCTGGGTGAGTTTAAGCAAAATCCTTCTGGATGGTAACTTATTAATGAATTAATCAATCAATTCATCATTATCTATACTACCTTTAATGAGCTATTGTGCAACATGTTGGTCAAATTCAATCTGAGTATTGAGCCTTGCCTTCTTGAGCATTGATAGTCAATCCGGGTCAAATGAAGTTCTTCACATTTTCAGTATTTTTGTCTTCTTGTTCATGATTTTATTTATCAGTCCAATTTTCGAGAATTTTTGTTTTCTTAACAACATTATGTTGTAATAATCCATACCTAAGGTCATAGTGTTTGATCTTCATCAGCATCTAACTCTGGCTGTTAATTTTCAGCAAGCAAGGCTATGTGTGTATATTACAGGTTGGTAATAAGGCCCTCTTTCCATTCTGATGTTTCATTCTTGTGCATATACTTCACCTTCTCTGCTCATCATTGAGATTTAATAAGTGTGATAAAAGGGTGCAATTGCTGTTATTTTCCATTTTTAGCCAAAGCTCCAATGACCTCACCAGTAGCCTCCCTTTTGAATACTCTCTTTTGATTCTGCTTTGGATTTCTGAATGATCCAAGTTAATTCACTGCTATCGTCATTTCTGTATTTTACTAAATAAAATTTTATTTACCTTTTCTATTATTGATATTGCTTAATAATTTCTATATTTTTGAATAAATTTTCCTTAACAATGGCACTAACCTCTTCCAATTAATTGGCCATTTACCTTTATTCTTAATTTCTTGATGTAGACCAGTAAGGATTTCCTTCAATTCATAAATCCTTGTCTTTTGCTAATGCTTTCAGTGCAGTCTGGACTCCTTTCTTCACTGCTATTTTTTCTCAAACATATATTAATTCTTGAAATGGTAGAGAAATGATTGATCATTGTGTTAGGCAGGGTTCTCTTAGAGAAATAAAGCCAGGGCACTAGTAATTCTTTTTAGATATTTATATATAGAGAAAGGTATATAAGATAAGGAAGAAACAGTTAACTATCTATAAAGCAGTATGAATTTCTCAGTGCAACTCACTTTTGCCTGAGACAACTATAAGACTGGCAGTCCTTCAAGTCTTGAGGGCCGCAGAGTGAGCAATTCAGGCTATCTGGTCACAGGCAGCAAACAGCAGAGCAGGTCACCAACAGTCAACCAGATGACAGAGTCAGACAGTCCGCAGCTCAAGAGCTGTGTATCCCAGGAGCATGGGGCTTGAAGGAACCGCAACTCACAGCTACATAGTCCACGATTAGGTGTTCCACGGGTAGTGTTGGTTGGAGGTCAAGGCACAGGACGAACCAGGCAGTTGTCTGATCTGAAGATCTGAAAGCCAGAGAGAGGTTGACACCCGCTAAGCCCTTCCTACCTCTGCCCTCAATTCATCCTGTGTGTTCATTGGCCTTACTGTCACAGCAGTACCACCAATCTTATGTGGCCATGTTGGCATAACAAACCTACCCATCACAATTATTTTAAAAGTGAGTGAATTCCTTCAATATTCTTTTGATGAGCCCAGCATCATACAACATTTTGTTCTATAATGATGTCGTTAAACTATGAAAAAAAGGTGAATTGTCAAGTGCTGTGTTATATGAGTGCTTATGGCCAGAAGATCAAACCCACTAAGCTCTATAGAAACCACAGTGTCTTCCCCCATAAATGGTTGCAATACTTAGAACCCTGTCACTGGCTATCATGAGTCACAATCAATCTGTGTGCAATGTTGCTTTGTTGTTGCTAAGCTTGTAGTTTTGATGTCATTTAAGGAGGCATGGTAATACTGTAATCTAGTAATTGCAAAATTGGTAGTTCAAAACCACTTACTGCTCTACTAGACAAACATGAGGCTATGTGGTGCTATAAAGATTTGCAGGTCTCTGAAATCATATCCAGTGTCATGGTTAGCCAGAAAGGACTATCTATGAAGGGATATTAAATATATGCTCCCAGCAACAATAAAAATATGTATTTCATTGGCATTAAAGTATACATTGCCAATGGCTCCCGTCAAGTGTAGGTAGATGAACAGAGCGCAGGGTTTGTCCTACACTGATGTCAGTGTAGAATGTCTAAACTGGGATACAGAAGGAGAAACTCAAGAAGAACAGCCCTGACTTGATATAAACGTGGGAATCTGAGACTGCAGTGCCTAAAATGATCAGGATAGAATATTCAGAAAGCAGATAGGGTCAGGGGTTGATCTGATCTACACAGGAACTCCTCCAAGCCTTCAGTTTCCCAAAGTAATTACCTCAGGAAAAATAAAAATGATCACTTGAAATGATTAATGAGAAAAATACCCTGGTCTCATAATAAGAATGGAGGGGACATTTATTTTGTAATATCTGTAGCAAAGTAATAATAATTGTAATAATAATTTAAGGCATTATATAGATAATGTTGGATAATTTTGCTTTAAGATTGAAGAAAACTTAAATGTAGACAAAAGATTTCTCTGATGATACCTAAAAATGCTTACAGAAAATATCAAAGGGCCAAATTGTTCACATGTAATATTACTAGATTCCTGAGAAAGCTCAGGAATATTTATAGAAACACAAAAATATCCAGCACCTAGCAATATAAAATTTTAATGTCTGGCATCCTGTCAAGAATTTCCAGGTGTTTTAAAGCAGCAGTAAAATGGAATTCAATTGTTAACAAAGACTCATATGGCCCAAAATAACAAAACTTAAAAATTTAAAATGTGTTGCAAGAAAAGATTAGATTTTAGCAATAGCATTACATTAAGACAATGTATAAATAGCTAAAAGCCACCTCCCAGGAAGTTGTCTTGGGGAGTCTGAAGCAACCTCTGAGGACCATGCAGAGAGCTTTTATTCTGCAAATAGTAACCATTAATATGTGTGAACAGAGCAGAACAGATCTAAACCAAGACTAGCCAAATTCACTGCCAGCACAACAGTTCTGATTTATCTATAGACTCCAAATTTGCGTTTCTTCCCTAACATTCTATAATTGACTGATCATGTTGTATTACAGCTTTGTGACCACCTACAGTACCCTTCAAGGATCTTGCCAACATTACATACTAAGCAACAACAATGTCTTTCTCAACAAACGTTCTGAAAAACGCTAAAATATATGTCCATATAGTACACAAAAAATGGATTTCTTTCCAAAGCCATGTATTTATTTTATATAGCAACCTTATAACTTTCAAATTACTCTCTATCACACTGAATATGTTTGTCTATTCTATGATTCCATTCTTGGAAACATTGTTCAATCTCATCTGTTTAGATTTCTTCTTTTTTTGGGGGGGGCATCACTGCCCCCTGGTGATGGGAGTGGGAGGCCCAGCCTTGCTCCTGGAGAGTGCTGCTGGATTTGAACCTCCAATCTAGTGGGCCACAGTCCTGCGCACAACCATTTCACCACAGGGGCTCATCCCTCTGTTTAGATTTCTGACAGCATCCCCTTCATTAATGTCTCACCACTTCAATGTTGTCAAATTGTTGTCCTTTAATGTTCCTCTGCATTCATGGAAACAAAAAGAATTTACACTGAGTGAGATCAAGTGTGTTAGGTGCATGGGACAAGATAGGCATGCTGTTTTTGTCAAAACCTGGTGCACTCAGATAGCAGCATGTACAGGTACTTTATTGTGGCTGAAAAACCAGTCCTTTATCTGTCACAGATCAACACTTTTTTGTTGCATACTGTTATGCAATCTTTTGAGAACCTCTAAATAGAAAGTTTGATGAACAGTCTGACCTGGTGGAATGAACTCCAAATCCACTATCTCCCACCCATAATCTGAATCATAGTTGTGAAGCATATCTATAAGCAGTACATATGATGTTTTGTCCAGGGATTGGTATTACATTGATAAAATACTTCAGAGTTCTTCAAGTCTTATGGAGTACACCATCATAGGTCATGATGACTATAAAATAACAATAATATATGTACTTCATACTGAAGAGAAAATTTAATTAAATATAGGAAATATTAAATCAATTATAAAATTAATAGACAAGGACATAATTGTAAGTTCATAACTATCTCAGTTGTTTGAGAAAAAAGTGAGTTTGCAGATATCATAGACATTCACCAGTCAAACTCAAAGCTTAAACACCAAGTCTGTGTGTGTGTGTGTGTGTGTGTATATTTTTTTTCAACACCTTTTATGGTGCTCCCTTTGTTTAGAACATGGAAGCCATGTTTCTTGCCCAAATTTTAGATTTATATATAGAGTTTCAATCTTCTGAAATATGTTAGCAAAGCAAAATACCAAACTCACTGCACTTCAGTATATGCTGCTTCACATCAACCCCCTGTGGGTTTCTGAGCCGGTAAATGTTTCCTAGCGGAGCTGCTGGTGGTGTTGAAGTACTGATTATGTGAATCACAGGCTAATACATAAAACAGCTAGAGAGTCGAGATGTAACTAACGGATCAATCTGGCCCTTCTAGAAATAGCCCTTCCTTTTCTGAAATATTATAAATGCTAGACTCTGCCTGCATGGTTAAAGTCCCATTTGGGTATTTTATGTTATGCTATCAAGACAAGATTAAGTTGGATATAAGTGAGTCACCACTTACTAGAGTTGTGACTCAAGTAACCATTCTTTGTTACCTTGCATGTGTATTGAAGGTAAAACACACTTTCACGGCAGTCATTTTGTGACCTCTTTCTCCCTAATGAGTAAACAGAAAAGACTAGGACTGAGTCCTCTGTGGTCAGAGGACTGTGAGCACATGAAAGGACTTCTAGTTCAAGATGCAAGCAGTCTTCTTGACAAGAGTCCTGGTATGCTTTTTGACTTGGTTAAGCAAGTGAGACTTGTTTTCCCTTTCGGACATTTCCCTTTCATCTCTGGGTTGCTCATATGACTTGCTTCTACCTGTCTTTGGTTCGTAAGTCTTGAGTAGTTTATCCCCAGGCTAATTTCACTAGCCTTGTGGATGAATAGAATTCTCCAGATAGATGTTGAACTTTAGATTTGGGACAAGTCCCCTCAATCATATGACTCATTTCCGGAATGGTTATTCAGTTCCAAGAGTCAATCATGCGACTCATTTCCTGAATGATTAGTCAGTTCCATGAGACATTTTAATGGGTTGCAGAACCCAGAGACATGAGGGCATAAGTGGAGGAGTGATGATGGATATCAAGAATGTGAAGTGACATATCATTGTACAAATGCAGAAATTTGGAATAGCTTTAGTTTCCACCTCATTCAGATTGAAACAAAAATGAAAATCACAAAATTAGTGACATGGAATCAATACAGACTTAAGCAACCTACTGGCCAGGGCAGAACCGTATTGGTACGTTTCTGTGAGTACGATTCTTCATGGGAATAGAAACGCCTGCTTTGCTCTAAAAGAAACACTAGGAGTTTTCTACTGTGTAACTTGCACTTGGCAGACCAACAGTAGTGAGTCATATTAATCTTTCTAAGATAATTTTTTGCAATTATGGTCATTATATAGTTCTGCTGTGATTCTAGCTGAGCGATTTCCATGATCTCTTCAAATGCAATTTACTTACGTAGTAGATGGTGATAAAAGAGCTTCAGTAAAGGTTTCTATGAAAATTAAATGAACATAAAATATATAGCCCTGTACATATTTAATTTATATTTTTCTATGCAAACATTTACCATTTTTGTGTATTTTATGTAATGCACAATACAGAGATTAGAATTGGGTTTAAAAGAAACCTTTGTTTGAAACCACACTATTCCTTTTACAAGTTAGGTAAACCTGATATTTTTGCTTTGAGTCTCAATGTTTTCATCTCTAATATGAAAGATATACTATTGCATCACAATATTTAATGTGTCAATGATTGAGTCAATGATTAAATAATTTACCCAAATATATTAAAATAGCTCTTAATATTTTAATGAATATTATTGATGTTAATGGAAGTTTATAGTTTTATTAAATTAACATCTAATTAATATGTAACTAATGCATCCTACTATGAAATATTTCAGTATTTTAAGGTGGCTTGTGAATTAATCACCCTAACCATTTTTAATAACAGTTTCTTCATTTTTATATTCACTATTTCTTCCCAAATGCTTCTGCAATAAAACTAGTCTAATGGCCATATCTATAGATTTACCTAACCTGAGTTCCAGATAAAGAAAATCATTAAAGTAAGAAAAACAATAACCCCAAACAAACAAAACACCACCAACTACAGCAGGATAAATCACAGAAGAATCACATTCCAGGCATAGCTCTCACTGCCAAATCGATGTGAGCTCACAGTCACCAGAAATGAGAGGGTAGAACTGCTTCCGTTCCGCCTACAAACTTTTATGAGAGTAGAAAGCACTGCAGATTTAATAAAAACCAGAACAAGTTGAAAATGTATTAAAAGAAAAATAAATGACATAATGCTGAATTTTAGGCTGATTGTATTCCCTTTCTACTCCACTTTACTAGGGACAATATTATTCAGATCCTTGGTCAATAGATTTAAATCGTTCAATGCAGAAAGGTCAATGAGGGATCTCTGTACATGGTTTTGGGGCTTGTACTGTTATCTATAGCATTCTGCAAGTCAGGTTTTCATAATATCCCCTGCTTTGATCCTGGATTTTAATACTAATAATACTAATAATAATACTAATAATACTTTGATCACACTCACTGACATGCTTTTGTGAGTCTTTGCTGACACCTAACTTAAATGGCTTCTTTAAGTCAAGCCTTAGGATCATGATACTTTTTTTAATACTCTGGAACATCATCTGATTTATTCACCCACGTTGCTATATCATCCTTATCTGCAGTGATCTCTTCATGAAGCAGTTATCCAGCAGGGCCATATCATAAGAACTGAGCTTAAGATCCAGACATATCTATGGCTGTATGGGTCTATGTTCCACTGTATAGGCAGCATTATCATGTTATTGAAGAATGCTATAGAAAATATTCTTAGAGCATATGAGTGTGTTAATTTTGTTGCTGAGAGTCTCTGAGGCATCTGTTTCCTCCTGTGGTGAGCCTATTCGAGATAACAAACCCTGCTTGTTTCTGTATCACCCACCCTGTTGCAATCACTGTCAAGCTGTCATGTTGAGGGTCTTCAGTTTTCTCCATTTCTCTTCTAACCAAGCATTATTTAGTTCTCTAGAAAAGTGTCTCTCCTGAAAACATTCCCAAAGTACTTGGGATGAAGTATTCCATCCTTCCCATTAAAAATCATTCTAAGTGTATCTTTTTCAATGGTCTTCTTTATTCAATGTCCAGCTTCACATTCCTATGCGACCATTGTAAAATACTATGGTTTTAGTCTCAAAGACATACCCTTGTTTTTCAGCACTCTAAAGGGGTCATATGCAGTAGATTTGTCTAGGGCAAGATGTACTATGATCTCTTGTTTGCTTTTTCTATGAGACTTGGGGATCCAAGCAAGATGAAATTCTTAACAACTCCCTTTCTTTCATTTCCTTTTATTGTGATGTGATCTATTGAACCAATTGTGGGGATATGTGCTTTCTTTACATTCATCAATGCTTGCTGCGGTCTTCTTCACTTTCTGCAAGCAAGGCTGTGGGACCTACATATTGCAGGCTTCCATTTCTTATGCGGACTTAATTTAGTGTAACACTTTTAAATAATATTGAGAAAAGGAAAGTATACATATATTGGATAGACATTTTGACTAACATAATCGCATTCCTGACTTCTACAGACTGTACACTAGCTACACAAGCATAAAGTGTTAGAGATTGGAAAATTTTCAATAATGTTCATTCACTAAGGCATAACTGTTAACAGCTATGATAAAAAATGAATGAAGGCATGGAAATAGAAAATATATGGCAGCTTTTATTTTCCAATTATTAAGTACTCTAAAAGAAAGCATTATGAACAAAAGTCCAAAGATGTCAAAATTCTCAAACTTGGGTAGCAAACATCTGCTTCTCACACTAGCACATTTCAGCTTTAAATTGAAGGTAATATTTTAGTTCCTTTAATCTATTACAGGTGTATTTAAGATAAAGTCTAATTTATTTAGTGGTACCTTTAAATTAAGGTTAGTCGTGTGTGGCCTATGAAGGATGCTTTGCCCCTGAAGAGAACAAAGTCTAAATTACATTTGTCTCTAGCTTGAATCTTTGGTGAGAAGAACTGGAGATAAGCTATTCAAAAAGCCCCGTTTTGAACATAATGCAGACTGTATACCCTCGTCCACCTAAGGAATGTGAAGTTTCCACACACCCAAGGGCAGGTTGCACACCATGGTAATCACCAGCAGATATGAAGTTACCTTATCAGATGCAAAAGGGTCGATCATTCCATCTCTGGACTTCAATTTCCATTAAGCTTCACTGAGCTCCCTTGTAGGAGAACATATAGATTTTGGGTGGCCATTGAACAATAGTATAGTCAGCAGGAACTGATTGAGCACTCTTTCTCTTTGACCTGAGAAACTTATGCAGCCGAGGCGAGGCCTCCTCTAATGAAGTGGATTTCAAGATATATAAATCAAGCATTCGGCAGGCACACAGTCTCTTGTTTGGAGAGCAGATTAGAGGATTACATGGTGTGAGAACAGATGCCTACCTCTGCCTTGACACTTGTCCTTATAGTGCATATTTTA
>PVJH01027310.1:0-29041 GCA_004026705.1 Nesogale talazaci | reverse complement strand
GCTGCTGCTGGCCCTGGACTCCGCTCTGGCCACCTGCTGCTCCACCCACACCCCTCTGAGAAGGCAAACCCTGTTTACGGAGGCAGAAATAAGAACGGACTGTGGGCTCACTGCCTGCGGGCAGCAGGAGCTGATGGGGCAACGGGAAGGCGGGAGACGCTCTTCCTCCTGCACCCCATGGGGCGTGCCAGGGTGGCGGGGGCCCTTGGTGAGACGGGTGGGGGAAAGGGCCAGCCCCAGACGGTGTGGCCCTGCCTCACGGGGCAAATCCAACCCAACGAGCAAAGCTGCCCGAGCCGCCCCCGAGGCCAGGCAGGGCCTCCCTCTGCCCGGGGTGTCTGGCACGGTGCCCGAGACCACGGTGCGGGGAGACACACAGTCCCCTCCTCCTCCCTCGGGGCGGCTAGTGGATTCCAGCTGTCTGCCTTGAGCTTCGTGACAGGCCGATCCCCCAGGAGACTCGGACCCCAAGTCCTGCCCCGAGGCGGGTGGTTCTGTACTAACCACAGGCCCGTGCCAGGCCAGACAAAGAGCTGGCGGGCCCCGCCCAGGACGAGGTGCCTGGCCCCTCCCCTGCTCCCCACAGCCCCAGAGCCGGGGTCACCTTGTGGTCCTTGCCATCGACTTCGTACACGGAAATGTTGCTCTTCCGATAGATCTCCTTCCCGGGGGGCTGCCGCCACTGACACTGGCCCTGGGGGGGGGGGGGGGCGGGGAGCAGAGGCTGGAGAGTCCCAGGCGCTCGGAGCAGCAGCCCAGACGTCCCCGCCCCCAGCCTCAGTCTCCCCATCCTCAACGCCTCACCTGCCTGAGGTGCTGCTCCCCACAACCCTGAGAGCCGAAGGCAGTTGGCCCAGGAAGGCGTGGCCCCCGGCTGAGGGGTCAGGGCTGCACGGCCAGCAGCCAGCTCGAGTGGACTCCCAGCTGGGCGACCAGCGGGCACTCCCGACCACGCCCCCAGGTGCCAGGCTTCTGGAAGTCCTGACCCTGGCACTCGAGGGACGTCCCCCTCCCCTTCAGTCTGCTCCTCCAGGCCTCAGGGCTGTGCGTCCCCTTTGGTCCTGAGGAGACCTGCCCCCGGCTGACTTGGGTAACCATGTGACAAAGGACGAAAACCGGAGTAGAGAGCAAGGCAGGGAGTGCTGACCCCACCCCTCTCACTCCTCCACCCCCCAGCCCCATTCCTTAGAAGAGGAAGTGGGCCTGGAATGGGGCAAGGGCCAAGCCAGGCCTGAAATCCTGGGCCCGTGACCCACAGGCCAAGTTTGCCTTGCACCGGCCTCAGGGGGCCCATCTGCTCCACGGGCCAGGTCGCCTTGGCCCCGTCCGCCCCGAGGCCCCGCCGAGCCTCACCAAGTGGAAGCGGTAGCTCTTCTCGTACTTCATGTACTTGAGGCAGTACTCGCAGAGCCAGAGTTTGGGCTGTTTCCCATAGTCCTCCGGGAAGGGGGAGAAGTACCAGGCGTCGATTTCATAGTTCCCGATGTGGATCTTGTCCACGTACTTCACCTTGGTTATCTGTCGGGAGTGGGGGGAGGGGGCGTGGGGCGGGCTCAGCGGGAGCGCGCGAGGGGGAGGTCCCCAGGGCGCAGGCCCCCGCCCCTGCTCACCGCCTCGTGCTCCTTCTCCAAGGCTGCCGTGGTTGGGTCCATCTCGGCGTAGGTCTGGGGGAGGAGAGAGAAGTGGGCAGAGGTGAACCCCGGCCCAGAGCCCTCCCGTGAAGGATGAAGACCTGACACTCAGCCGTCAATGGCTTGCTGAGGCAAAGGGCGAGGACTGCAGTCTGAAGCCACAGCGGCCCGCGGGAGGAAGACGGGGTCCCTGCTACCGTAGAGAGACAGACTGGGGACCTCGGAGAGGCAGTCTGAGGTGGCACGGCCTCGACAGTGGTGTTGGGGGAGTGCTCGCCAAGCTCGTGCCCAAGCTGGGTGCCGTGGCGAGGAGCAGGGAGCTGGCACCCGGCTCCCGTGAGGCGGGGACCGGCGCGCTCGGGGAAAGCTCCAGATGACTTCCCGTCGCAGGCCTGGCCTGGACCTGACTCCCCTAGCTCCTGCCCAGAGGTCTGGCCACAGACACAACAGCCTCCAGGTGTCCCGAAAGGAATTCTCTTCTCTCCTCCTGGGTCCCCCCCTCCGCGGGGATGCCACCCTCTTCTCAACCGCCCAGGACGAGGACCAGTGACCAGGCTTGGTTTTAAACGCTCCTGCTTCTTGGCCAGGTGTGCGACTGATTAGTGGCCATGATTAGGGGCCAAAAGTCGCCTGCCCTTTGGAATTGGTCTCCACTTCCCCGTCCCATCCCCACGGCCACTGCCACCAAGCTGGGCTGGGCCTCTCAGCGCCCCGGCCTTCCACCTGAGCCCTGGCACTGGTACGGCCCTCGGCACTCTTCCTGGGGGGGCTCCCGTCCTGGAGCGGGGCACTCCTTCCACCGTGCGTGTCCGCCCACCCACCTCCAAGCGCCACCAAGTGCTTCCTCGGCGGGGCACAGGGCCTCGGGCGGCAGGGTCTGGGTGAGGCTGGGTTTGCCCTGTCACTTTTCTATCCCCCTTCCCCGGCTGGAAGCGCAGTGGCCAAGGGGCTGCTTCTGGGCCGGGGCCGAACTGCCCCTGTGCAGAACGTCTCCTCCGGCTGGGGGCTTCAGCCGCACACCTCAACCCCCGGTGACCTAATCCCTCCTGAAGGCTCCCCTGCAGGGTCTCCCTGCCTCTCCAGCTCCAGACTCCGCGACGGAAGAGCCACACACGACTTCCCAGGGGGAGGAGGCGTCCCACAGCAGTGGTTTACCCAGAGCCCCCCTGGGAAGCCCGGGGCCAGCCTGGCCTCAGCTACCCCCTGGGGTGATCCTGAGAGCACCCTCACTCCTTTTGACGGAGAAGGCAGCAGGCAGGAAGAAGTGAGGGCGCCCGCTTTGGGGGACAATCGGCTGCCGTTTCATGCACGTGCCCAGCACCCTCTAGGCGTGACTTCATTTAGTCCTTGCAGGAGACTGGGCCAGGGGCTCTCATTGCCCTCCCTGGGCAAAAGGGGAAACAGGGTCACGGAAAGGAAAGGTCAGGTCACGGAACTGTCACCAGCAGTTGGGCCTGGACCACCCATCTGCCCAAACTCGAGCGTGAACACTGCCGAGTGGGGGGGATTCTCCTCCTCTTCCCCCCGCACTCCCGTAAAACGTGCTGCCACACACACACACACACACACACACACACACACACACACGCTCCCAAACCAAGAGCCCTGCCCGAGCACGGGGCAGAGCGTCTCAGTGGGTTTCCGAAGCCTCATCTTTCTCCCGAGAAGCGGCTGGGGGTTTCGAACCGCTGACCTGTGGTGAGCAGCGTGGACACCATCAGGCTCCTCACACAAAACCCCTCCCCCCTGTCCCAGTGCGGCAGCGCACCCTGGAGGAGAGGGACCTTGCCCTTTAGAGCGGATGGGAAGAGACTGGTTCGAGGCCAGCAGAGAGGGGGGTGTCGCAGAGACCTGAAGCTCCTGCCTGACCACCTGGACCTGCCTGGACCACCAAGTCCAGGCTCTGTGCCGTCTGGCTGGGGAGCCGTCATCCCCCGGTGGGGCCATTCACCTCTAACCATCCACCAGCAACTAGCTGGATCCCGGGTCACATGTGGAGACATTCTGAGGGTTCACCGGCAGCGGCAGGTGGCTAGTGGGTTCCCAATCCCCAGTGTCACAGGAAGTGCACGGAGGGGGGGCAGGCCCTGGGTGGACTTCCTCGTTCCCAGCATGTCCGCAGGGGGTTGGTGAACACGAGCCACCGCCCCAGTGCGGTTGGCAATGCATTGTTGGCGTGGGGTTTCTGTTTCACAGAAAAGCGGAGCTTCCCCAGACACTGCGTACCTTGGAAAGGTACGCGTGCTCTACTGCTCCTCTTTCTCCCCCCTTTATGTCAAGCTGGTCACAAGTCCCGGCGCTGCTCTGTGCCGCCGGCCCTCGGCCTGGTTCAGGGTTGGGGAAACGGTAGCTGCAGAGCATGCGGCAAGGGCGCAGAGCCCGCGGCGGCTGGCCCTGGTGGGGTCTCAGGGCTTTGGGAACCCTGCTCTGGTTTGAACACCCTGGTAGGCAGATCGGGAGCCCTGGTGGATACGGGCTGGGCTGCTAGCCGGGAGGTCCGCGGTTCAGAGCCGCCAGCTGCTCCGTGGGAGAAAGACGAGGCTTCCCACTCACGTGAAGAGCTACAGTCTTGGAAACCCACAGAAGCCGTTCTTCCCTGTCCTCCGGGGTCAGTATGGGGTTACGCAGATCAAGAAAAGGAGGGATGGACGGAGGGAGGGAGGGAGGAAGCTGCTGAGGTCAAAGGAGCCCAGGTTTTGGAGACGAGAGGCCTGAGCTTCTAGAATGTGTCCGTAACAATTCCAGGCCAGGCTCTGAAGCTGAACAGCCAGAGTGGGGACCGAATTCCCGACTGGGGCATCCTGAACTTATCTGGGCTTCCCCCGCACACCGGGACTAGCAATCGTAAGGTTGGGACCCCAGCAGCCCCACGCATGCAGAACACGCAGCGGCCCCCTGGCTCGGGGACCAGCCAGTGTGTGGCAGCGTCAGTCCGTTCCTGTTGTGTGACCTTGGGCCTACTACTTCACCTTCCTAAGCTGGTTTCCTCACAGACAAAGTGAGGTGATGGGGCGTGTGGTGGCGGGAGGGAGGGGCTTCAGATAAATAAGATATTCGTGTGCCTGGCTAGTGGTCATGTGTGACCCTCCCCTCTGGACTTCAAGCCTGCTTGCCTGAAGGGTCAAAGCCCACAGAGGCGGGAAGCCTGAGTTTCCGTCTCCCAGAGGCCCCAGCCTGCAGTGAGACTAGGCGCAGCCGAGCAGCTTCCTCATCGGTGAGGAAGGAGCCCTACCCGACCCAGGGAGGGCTGGGAAATGAGGGCTGCTGAGGCCTGGCCCCTGGTGCCCGCGGGCCCCACCTTCTGCACGTGGTTGATCTCATCGTGCTTGCGCTTCTGGTTGCGGGTGATCTTCCGCTCGGGCTGCTCGGCCAGCTCGCTGAGGTACTTCTCGGAGTTCTTCTGCACGGCGTCCTTCACCGTCTTGGTCAGCGCCAGCCGGTTCTTGTCGACCCACTCGTCCAGGCGCCGGTTAACTGTGGGGAGAGGCCGGGAGAGTGTGGCCTGGCCCACCGTCTCCTTCCCTCCCCACTGCCCCCCCATCCCCAGGCCCTGCATGCCCCCAGGCACTCACAGCCCACGTAGTGCACGTAGAATTCCTCTCGGCCCTCCTGGTCGTTGACGCGAGACTGGATCACTTCAGCGGAATCTGCAGGGGGGTGGGGGAGAGACGGGATCAGGCCACTGGGAAGGAAAGGCAGGGCTGAGACAGAGGGAGCCCGTCCACCGCTGAGAGGTTGTTTCTAGGGCCGTGCGTGACCTGCCTCCCCCTCTCCTCCCGCCCCCCCCCTCCCAGGTCTAGACAAAGGGGTTCCAACCCCGGGAGAGGGGACCAGCCTGGGGCTGTGAACACTGAATGGAGCTAAAGGCAGACGCCTCACTTCCGTGCTCATTTTCCTGTACCAGGGGACTTTTAAGGGTTTGGAGTCATCGCTTCCTGGAAATGAACAGAGAGACTAGATCTGATTTCTCTTCTCTTCCGGGCTAAAACTAGAAATACCAACTTCTAACAAAACCAGCTATGCTATAAGCACTCTAAAAACCTCTGCCCCTGGCTACACAGACGCGCTTTACTGTGGATCTAGAAGAGGGGCTAGACGGCTGGCTCTGGCCTCGGTTGGCCTAGAGTCCGTTCGGCCTCCTCCATATCCTGGATCTGGTCCCTTCAGCTTCCTGGGCCTGTTTCACCGTCAGTAAGAGGGATGAGACGGGGGCCATTTCAGATGGTGACTTAATGCCTGGAGAGTTTAGCCTGACAGTTGGCAAACCGTCGGGGGATAAAGGACCTCTCCGACCCCCGCCTATCTGGCCTCTGCTGGTTGCGGGGTGCACAGAAGGCAGCAGTGAATCAGAACAGGTCCTAGCCCCACTCCCAAGAATAGCGGTGCTCAAGGTGTGGGTCTCGGCCCCTCTGAGGGTCAACTGACCCTTCCACAGGGGTCGCCTAAGACTATCAGAAAACACCTATTTCCGATGGTCTTAGGATCTGCGACACCGGCCCTCGACCTGTGTCCAGGCGGGTTCACCCACATGCAGATACGCCCACACACAAGTACCCGGCGTGATGACATCATCGAACCAATCCCGTCACATACACCCTGTCCCAATACAGGTGTGACAGGGCGGGTGCCATAATGTACGTCTGCGGACCAGTCACGCGTGTGGAAATGCAGCTACTGGGAAGACAGCAGCTGCTGTGCGGAAAGCGGCAGTGTTGGATGTAAAGTGATACTTCGTGAATTATAATTACTAGGTAAATGTAAAATCATCAACTAGTGCAAGGAAAACATGTATGGGAACTTAATCTGGATGCTGACCGGTTTTTTTATATCCTGCTGTGGTTAGGCCCAATTTGTAACGATGAAAATACATGCTGTCTACCAGGTGTTTTACCTGGTGATTCATTACAGTAGCCAAATTAGTTACGGAGTCGCAACGAAGGTAATTTTGTGGTTGGGGGTCACCACAACCTGAGGTTCTGTATGAAAGGGTTAGACGAGGAAGGCTGAGCACCACTGCCCTGGAAGCTCCCGCTGTGACAGGGTAAGACAGACACAGGGACAATTAAGGAAGAATGCCAGGAAGAATGCCACAGGTACCCTGCTAAGGTATGAAGAAAATGTGGTGAGGGAGGCAGATGGGGCTGAGTCACTTGGCCTGCGGGGATTCGGGACTGGCATCACAGAAGATGTGATATTAAACATGAGTGGTGGCTGGTCGGGTGACCAGGAGAAAGGGAAAGGGGGCATTCCAGGCAGAGGGCACAGAGGGTCTGGGCGTGGCCTTGGTTTGGGAGGGGGCGGTCGGGAAGACTAGAATCCCCAGGGCAGGTCACGGAGCCGAACGCTACGGTGTTTGGGGATGACTTAATAGGAATGCAATGGAAAGGGGCGGCGCTTGGGGGTTGTAGAAGGCGCGTTATGGTGAAGACGCGAAGACCACAGGCCGAGGGAGCAGCAGGGTCGCCAGCAACCGGGCACGAGGGTGGGCCGGGAGCCCCACGCGCAACCCGAGGACCCCAGTGACCCCGAGGGGCAGGTCCCGGAAACGCGTCGCCCTCCGTCCGCGAGGGGCACGGCCCGAGACCCCGCCCCCAGCACTCGGCCCCGCCCCCGCCCCGCCCCTCGCCCTTAACACCCGGGCCCCCGCCCTCACGCCAGGTGCTGTCCGGCCGCCGGCACAGGTAGGTTTCTCCGATCTCCACGGTGACTTCCGGCTCGCCGCGCGCGGGGGTCGGAGGAGAGACGCGGCCCGGGGACGGCGCGGCCCCCTCCACCGCCACGCTGTCCCCGGGCCCGGGATCGCCCTCCCCGACCACCCCAGCCGTCGCCGCCACAACCGCCGCCGCTGCGCCGGGTGCCGCCATGGATGGAAAGGAAGTGACGCCGGAGAGCGGCGCCGGCGCGGCCTTTCACCTCCGGGGCGGAGACTGCGGCCGCTGGGCGAGCTCTTGTGAGGTGGCGGCAGCCCATTGGCTGGGCCGCTGGTTGCCGCGGCGCCCGGCCCAGCTTGACATCGGCTGTGGGCGGGGCCTGCGGGGTCCGTACGAAGACATGGCGGCGCCCTTGAGCGAGAGCCAGGAGCCGTGGCTCCCGAGCGTTTTCGTTCGCGGGGAGCTCGAGGCTTGCCGCAGCCCAATCGTGCCAGCTCTCAGGACCGCCGCTCCCACTCCTCGGAGCCTGGAGTCAAGGCCCCCTCCCCCCCGCGGTGCCCACCTTCCCCAGCCCGACACTGGCCACCCCAGTTCGGAAGAATCCAGATTCTTGCTCTGCAAGGAGGAAAGCACAGTTGGGGCGGGGGAGGAGGCGGCGGGAAGGGCGGAGGCTACCCGGGAGGAACCGGTACATTACCCTCCAAATAAAGCCGTTCTAAAGCAAGACCCTCAAAACTCCAAACTGACTGCGACCGAGCCAGCTCCAACGCAACTCTGCGTACAGACGGGGGGACATGGCCTCTGGGAGCTTCAGGGGCTGGAACTCTTTATGGGAGTAGAAAGCTTCATCCTTCCCCCCAAAGAAAGGTGCCCCCACCACCACCACACCACACTAGATGTGTCCTGAACAAAAACTGGCCAGACGCTTGAAACCAGAATCCTGAAGGCTCATCCTGTGTTGGGAGGTTATCCTATCAACGCCACTGTGTTGGAATGTCCTCCAGTTGACATGGCATTAAAGAGGACAGGGCCAGTTGAGGCACACCAGTTTCTGCCAGGCTTCCTTTTCTTCTTGGGGGGCATCACTGCCCTGTGGTGGGAGTGGGAGGCCCAGCCTTGCTCCTGGAGAGCTGCTGCTGGATTTGAACCGCCAAGCCAGTGGGCTGCAGTCCCGCACTCAACCACACCGCCACTGGGGCTCAGCCCTCTGCTCCGGCTTCTGACTTAGGGAAACCCACTCCATCGGGTTTCAAGGCAGATTGCCAGGCCTTTCTTCCAAAGGCCTCGGGGTAGACTCCAACTCAAACCCTGCAGCCCACCTCCAAGGGAGGGTGGGTGCTCAATAAACTTTACCTTGGGCCATTCTCTGAGCCATCTTTGAGGTTGGGTTTCATTACTGGACTGAGAAACCACAGGGGTGGGGAGCCGAAAGCCTGGTGATATGACTGGAGCCTAGTGATCCAGAAATGGCAGCTTAGGAGCTAAGAACCAAAACAGGCAAGAAAAGGATGAGAATTCTAACGTGATTGGCCATACCCCACCCAATCTTCAGCGGTGCTATTCCACCCAGCGTGGGTCCCTGATACACTTTTGTCTTTAAAGCATTTGAACCCCAATAATACCCTTTCTACATAAGGATTAGATCATAGCTTCTTAAAGTGTGGGTTTTGACCCCTTAATGCAATGGTTTCTCAACCTTTGGGTTGCTACCCCTTTGGGGGTCAAATGACCCTTTCACTGGGTGTCACCCAATTCATAACAGTGGCAAAATGACATTTATGATGTAGCGAAAATTCCTTTATGGTTGGGGGACCACCACCACATGAGGAACTGTCTAAAGGGTGGAGGCTTGAGGAAGGTTGAGAACCCCTGCCTTAATGGGTCATGCCACTGAGTTGGAGGGTGAGGAGATTTGCAAAAACATTGGCAAACAGTGACGGCTTCCTGAACAAGCCGTGCCCATCAAGAACTTCAGAACCAAGCGTATAAATGAATCCAGAGTGTTTCTGGCAGGACGTTCCCTCCAGTGAAAGGGAACATGGGTAGATCAAGTTAAAGCCACCTGGCCTGGACTGGCCTAGCCTTGCAAGCCCCAGGTCAGGGTCACTGCTTCCACCACACCTCATTCTCCAGTCCACTGGTGAGGTGCCTGCTGGGTCACTTGACTGTCCCTCCTAGGACTCTGTGGGCGCTTGCCCCACAGCTCCCGGGATCCCTTTGCCTGTTTCCAATTCCCTTTCCGGGCGTTTTCAAAGACTAGCACCTGTGGCATGGCATCGTTGGTGAATTGCCTGTGCCAAGAGGACCCTTCTCCCTGCAAATGCTGGAGAGACCACTGACGTGCTAGCTTTCCCGGTCTCCCTCCCCTCCTTCCCTAGAGTGCTGTTCGCTGGCGCTGGTGAGCTCCGCCCACTCGCTCTGGGTCTTCCTGGAGCGCATGCTCTGGAACAGCTCTCGCTAGAACAGGAGGCATTGGCTGGTAGGGAATCCCGCCAGAGACCTTTGTAGCTTAAGACCCGTCCAGGGGCCCGCTCTGACTGCTGCCCCTTTTTCCAAGCCCCGTCCCGCAGACGCAGGTTCTCACGTGATTTCCTACCTCCTGCCTTTGGCCCCAAGTTCTAGTTGCCCTCCTCTTCGCCCCTACAACGCAGCACCCTGAAGGGTGGGCAGTAGCATGGGCCCAGAGGCAGCTCCAGGAAGGCACCTAACATGGTGCAGTGACACACAAATGCAAAGAGACACCAGAGAAAGACTTCTCCCTGACCCACCAGACAAGGCCCCTGGCCTGCTTTCTCCTGGGCCAGATGGGCAAGCAGGTTCCACCTGAATTCCTTCCGGAAATTTCCACCTCACACACACCACGAGTGACCCTGATCGTCTCTGCCCTTTCAGGCCCTTTCGTCCAGCTCCTAAGCCCCCTCCTCCTCGGGCCGAGTCTTGCTCTGTGCTGGGGCACCCGGTCCTTGCTGGGACTTGCCAGGAAACCGCCCTTGCCTGTTCCCTTCCTTGGCGGTGCCAGGCACAGCTGGAGGGCAGTATTTTTAACTTTGCTCCAGCTCTGGAGTCAGGTGGCTCTGGAGGCGGCCCAGTCTGTGACCTTCACCTCTAGAGTCAAGAAGAACTGAGGCCTGGGGCTGGGCCAGCCTGGGTCCCAGAAGCACCACCCTGCATCAGCTCAACGGGGCCAGAGGCCTCTGGGGGCTCACTCACTCAGGAACCATCGGGGAGGGGGTGCGGGGGGGGGGGTGCGTAGGGCATACCTCTAGGAGAACTCTGACTGGGGCTGAAACAAACGCTCCCCTGCCTCCCTCACACGTGGGGCCCCGGAGGGCATTCAAAATGTGAACTTTAATAACAGCAGGCTGAGGGGTGTCCCCCAGACGAGAATGGGGGGGGGCTGGTGCTGGAGGCCTCAGGGGCCCCTGGACCCCTCCTCCATTCTAAGGCCAGAAGGCAGGGAAGCAGAGGACCCTACTGAGGGTGGGGGTGCCCAGCTCCACTTAAGTCCTGTCTGAGGACTTGTGACCCCAGAGGCAGCAGCGAGTGGGGCAGGTGGGCACTCTGCCTGCACTGGGCGGTCCTGGCCACGGAGTGTCGGCCCCGGCTGGGCGGGCAAGCAAGCGGGCCCAGGCCTCAGGGCTCAGATCCGGAAGCTCTCCTCCCGGCCATCGATGTGGCGCAGGCGCAGGTAGACGTCGGTGCCGATGCCCTGCAGGGACTGCAGGCCCAGGGAGCCGCCGAGGTACTCCGCGTAGGCCCGGGAGGTGGGCAGCCCGAAGCCAAAGCTGAGGGTGAGCAGGGGGGCCCGGGCGGGCAGCTTCAGAGGCGTGGGTTCCCAGGGACCCCACCCCCACCCCTCCACCCCTCCGGGGCCCAGCGGGGCCTCACCCGTGCATAGGTCCTGACTGGCCACCACTGAGCATGTCCAGGTGGCCAAAAAGGGGGCTGATCCGGGGGTCCTGGGTGCTGGCTTCGGCCGTGGTGAAGTGGTAGTCCATGACGCGCTCCAGGTCCTTGTGAGCGATGCCCCCGCCCCGGTCTGAGATCCTAGCAGGGTGCCCATCACGGGGGGCTGGTGGAGTCTGCCTGGCCATCCACCCAGCCGCCCCGCGCTGTCCACCCAGCCCCTGGCTGTGCCACGCTTGGCGTGTCTTCTATCCAGTCAGTCCCACGGGTGCCTTGGAGACCGCGCTGACCTGCCCCTGAACTTGCCCTGTCCTACTGACCCGGCCCCACTGCCCGCTCACTCTTGACTGTCAACTCCAGGCCCCTTGAATGGCCCACGGGCGGCCGGGGCTTCCTGGATGTCCAGTTCCTGAGAATCTCTGGACCAGAGAGTCCTCTTGGCTGACCCAACACCTGGGGGGGGGGGGGGGGGGGGGGGGGGGGGGGGGTGGTTCTTGCTGATGCTGGCATGGGGCATGCAGTAAATCAGCACCAGTGCGCGCGCGCGCACATACACACACACACACACACACACACACACACACTCCTTACTCCCCACTTAGGACAGACCTGATGACGAGGTCGATATCGTTGTTGGCGATGGTGATGACCACATCGGGGACGTTGTAGGGGGTGTCCAGGTGACTCTCCATTGTAGCCCTGCACAGGAAGGGTAGACCCTGGGGGTGACGGCATCCCAGGTCCTGTCCACCCCCCCGCCCCGCCCCCACCCTCCTGAATGGCCAGGCAGCCCACCTCATGGCATTCTTGAGCAGCTCGGGCAGGATGTAGTCCAGCGGCATGGGGATGAAGGGGAACCGGGCAGCCACGTGCCCGTTGATGCGGACGCGGGGGGCATTGCCATACTTGTGCTCACACAGGCGTCTGGGGACGAGAGAGCAGGGGTCCAGCCGAGTTCCCGGGAAAGTGGATGTCTACTGCGTTATCATTCCATTCCCCCCCCCCCCCCCCCCCCCCCAAATTCCGTTCTCCCCCAACACTTGGCAATTTCAGGAGGGGCAGCCATAGCCGGCGGCGGCGGCGGATACACTACACACGTGGTGAGTCGATGCCGGGGGTGTTCGTGACAGTTGAACAGGCCTGGTCGGGTCTGTGCCCACAACAAAAGTGGCGGGCGATGCAGAGATCAGTCCTGCCCTAGACTGAGCAAGGGCTCCTTCCCCCAAGCTCCGTGTTCCCATGGCATCTAGCCCCTGGCTCATCTCACCTTACCTGGCAAAGTCCACCCACTTTTCAATAATCTTCTTTGGTGAAAGGCGAGTGCAGATGATGCCAACAAAGTCGGGCTGCCAAGAAGAGGAGGGAGTTAGAGCTGTGCCAGAGCGTGTCCGCCAGAAACCAGAACCAAACCAGGCCCGCTGCCTTGAGTCCAGGCTGACTACGAGCGGGCCTGACAGGGCAGGGTCCAACTGAGTTTCTGAGACGGCAGTGTTTTCCAGATGTGCGGAAAGCCCCGTCTCTCTCCCTGGGAGCAGCTGGTGGTTTCAAACTGCTGACCTTGGGGATCTGGGCCCAATGGGTAAGCACTACGCCACCAGAGCCCCAGAGTCCTTGCAAATTGTCAGCAGCCTGAGGGCCACCTGCAGGCCTGGGCCCAAGTCCCCAGCCCAAAGGGCCACCCTCGCCACTCCCAGCCCAGTCTGGGGCGCAGCTCCCCCCACCTTGTCCTCGTGCAGGGCCAAGTGATGCGTAGCCAGCATGCGGATCCCGAGGCGTGACGTCAGGGTCTTGTCCAAGAAAAAGCGGATAAGCTTCTCGTCCTGGGGGAGAGTGAGGCCCTCAGCATCCCTTCCCGGCTCCCCCCAAGACACCCCTCCCCCCCCCAGGCCCGCGCCCGCCAGGCTGGCTGCCTCTGACCTCGATGTGCTTCCGGCTCTCCCGCAGGCCCTCAGCCAGCAGGGTCACCACATCCTTGTGGTCATCCAGCAACTGTCGCACCAGCTGGCAGTACCGGGCCTCTTCAGTCTGGTCCTTGATCTGCAGGCCAGGGGGGTGAGCTGCAGCCCTCGGCCCCGCCCCTCGCCCCGCCCCTCACCCTGCCCCGGCCCTCACCGGAGGGAAGTCTGTCAACTTCTGGAAGGCCCGGATGTAGAGTTCGTGCTGCGAGGGAGAGGGGCAGGAAGTCACTGGGCGGCCAGGAACACCACGCCGTGCTGCCCGTGGGGGTCACCGCCCACACCGCTCACTCAATTAGAGCCTTTAAGCCAGTCTCTGATCGATGCTCAGGTTGCCCTCTGAAAGCTACGTCGTTGTCGTCTTTGCCCTGCAATCTTTGGGGGACTGGCACCACTGCCTCTCTGCACCCCAAACTCAAGAAACGGCCACCGAGCCCATTCTGAGCAACCCTACGGGCGGGGGTGGAACTGCCTCCATGGGTTCCCAGTATTTTAATTCATTTTTTTTTTTTTTAGGCATCACTACCCTCTGGTGGTGGGAGTAGAAAGCCCAGCCCTTGCTCCTGTGGAGCTGGAATTGAACCTCCATCCCAGTGGGCTGCAGTCCCACGCACAACCACTACGCCACCGGGACTCAGCCCAGTATTTTAATTCTGTACAGAAGGAGAGAGCCCTTAACTTTCCCCTGTAGGAAAACTAGTGGTTTTGTGTGTGTGTGTGCGCGCACGCATAACTGCCCACTGGTGGGAGTAGGAGGCCCAGCCTTGCTCCTGGAGAGTTGCTGCTGGATTTGAACCGCCAAGCCAGTGGACCGCAGTTCCACTCTCCACCACTGCGCCGCCACCGGGGCTCAGCTTCCGGAAGCTGGTGGTTTTGAACCGCCCACCTTGCAGTTAAGCAGCTCGAGGGCTCCGCACCCCAGTCTCCACAGTGGTCCCACAGGTGGGCACAGGGATGGGACACCTTCCCCTCGAGGGCAACACCGCCCCTGTGGCCTCCTTACCACGTGCAGGACGGTGGGGTTGCAGCCGATGATGAAAGGCAGGCTGCGGAAGCCCTTGATGCGGTGAGCGATCCTCACCGGCAGCTCCTGCTGCAGGTACCGGGCACTCTTCTGGAAGGCACCGGGGAGAAAGGCAGGTGGCCGGCAGCGCTCCGGGACCCGGGGGGAACCCAGGGGAAGCTGGGGATCTTACCAGAAGGTGGCTGCCATCCTGTGAGCGGCCGGAATAGAGCATCATGGTCGGAGTGAGTCGCACCGAGGGCTAGAGGGGCAGAGGACTCTTGAGCTGGAGGCGCCCCACCCCGACCCCGACCCCTGGCCCTGGAGGCCGGACCCCGACCGGGGCCCCGTCCCCTCCCCCAGCAGCGCACCTTCTCTGCGGCCACGTCGATGGCCGACTGGTTGTAGAAGGAGGTGACGGTCTTGGAGCGCTCGCGGGCCATCTCCACGTGGTGTGTGTCGGTGGCGGAGGTGGAGCGGGCCCGGAGCGCCAGGGGGGACCCCAGGAGGGGCCGGAGTGGAGGCGCGCCCCGGGGGGCGCTCCCCAGCACAGACGCCAAGATCATTTTTCTCATCCTTGGTCGGGAAGCAGGCGGCCACTGGAGTTGAGGACCCGGCAGCTGGAGGCGACCCCCAAAACTGGGCAAAGGAGGGCGGGGGGCGAGGGGTGTGTGTGCTGGCGAGGGCTGGTCTCGGGCTTCAGGGCTGAGGGCTGCAGCAGTGCGCCAACCAGCTCAGTCCCCCGGGAGCGGCTCCCATCTGCAGGGGGGACAGCGGTAAGGACCGGCGCCCGCGGCAGCCCCTGCCCACGTGGGCACCGCCTCCTCCCGGGCACTCTGTGCCCACGCCGCCCAGCACATCCCCTAAGGCGCGGGCGGGCCGGGACCCGCTGCCTCCCCGGGGCTGCGGCGCTCCAACCCGCGAGCTCGGTCTGGCCGAGGTCTGCAGCGAGGGGCGGATCCTTTCCATCCCCGAAAACCTCGCCCCGCCCCGCGGGTCCCGGCACCCTCCTTCGGGGGGCGGGGCTGACCCCTGCCGGCGCCTTCAGCCCCGGGGCGGGCGGGCGGCCGGGCCTACCCGACCCGCCGTCACCGGGCGCCCGCGGGCCAAGGGCGGCCAGGCTGCTGCGGCGGGTCTTGGCGGCGCCCCGCCGCCGCCGATCGCTCCGCGCGCCCCGGGGACCGCCGGACGGTGGATGCCGACCCGCTCCCTCCACCCGCGCGCACTCCGCCCTCGGGCACAAAGAAGGCGGCGGCGGCGGCGGCCGCGCACTGCCGCTACCTCGATGGCCGGGCCTCGGCTAGCCGTCCCTCGGAGCGCGCGGCCCGCGGCCGGGGCCAGGGGCTGGGGTCCGAGCGGCACCGCCCGCACGGGAGAGCAGCGGACCAGCCGAGCCGCCTGCGCCCTCCGCCGCCGTGACGTCACGCGGGCCGGCCACGCCGCAGGGCTCCCTGGGAGTTGTAGTTCGCCGCGGATGCCGCCCGCCCCTGGCACGGGCCCCGGCTGGACGCCGCTGCCTCCTGCCCCGGGGCTCCCTGATAAGTATCGAGGCTCCTCGCTCCTCAACTGTAAAGTCAGCTCCCCGCGAGCAAACTAGGAGAGAGGACAAGGAAGCCTGTCGATGGTAAACACACCGCCACCTCCACCCCCGAGGTCATGCCTGCCCTTTTCCTTCCAGGTTCATTTATGGGAAAGCAAACGTCCACGTTCACTGCCGTCGAGCAGACCCTACTCAGAGGGGGGCTAGGGAGCAGGGTCGATCTGGCCCCGACGGAGGGAAGTATAAAGCCTGGCCTTCCCCCACAGGACGGCTGGTGGTTTCGAACTGGGACTCGTTCAGATAGCGGCCCAATGCATTCATTCTTTTTTTGTTTGTTTGTTTGTTTATTTTTGGGGCATCACTGCTCTCCGGTGGTGGGAGTAGGAGGCCCAGCCCCACTGCTCAAGCTGTGGGCTGTCAAGTTCACTGTGCCGTCCCCTAATGCTGCTGCCACCATTTCTCTGCCACTGTTTTCATCTTTTTTTTGCCCCAATGATTTTACTGGGGGTGTCTTACAGCTCTCTCTCAACCCCCCCCCTTTTTTTTTTTTTTTTTGCATCACTGCCTCTGGTGGTCGTGGGCGCCACCCAGTGCTGCTCCTGAGAGCCGCCGCTGGATTTGAACCGCCAAGCCTGCGGGCCACAGTCTCGCACTCAACCACTTACGCCACCGGGGCTCAGCCTCTTACAGCTCTTATAACATTCAAGACATCATTTGCATCAAGTATATTTGTACACGTGTTGCCATCTTCATTTCTAAATATTTTCTTTTCTTTCCTTTTTTTTTTTTTAAGGCATCACTGCCCTGGTGGTCCTGGTGGTGGGAGTAAGAGGCCCAGCCTTTGCTCCTGTGAGCGGGAATTGAACCTCCGTCCCAGTGGGCCGCAGTCCCGCACACAACCACGACGCCACCAGGGCTCAGCCCTCCAAATATTTTCTACTTCAGCCCTTGGTATAAGCTCCTTTGCCCCCGCCTTTTTAAAATTTTTTATAAATCTTTTTTTTTTTTTGGGGGGGGGTGTTCACTGCTCTCCGGCCCCACTGCTGGAATTGCACCTCCGTCCCAGTGGGCCGCAGTCCCGCACACAACCACTACGCCACCGGGGCTCAGCCCTTTATAAATCATTTTATTGGGGGCTCATACAACTCCCATCATGATCCATACATACACCAAGTGTATGCAGGCCACATTTGCACACTTGTTGTCGTCATCCCTCTCAAAACATCCTCCCTCCACTTAGGCCCCCCCGTACCAGCTCCCCAGATTTCCCTTCCCTCTCCCCACCCCCATGAACTCTTAATAATTTACAAATTGTTGTTACTTTTTCATATCATACATTGTCCTATGTGTCCCTTCACTGCCCTGTTGTCCATGCCCCGGAGAGGAGGTTAAATGTAGATCCCTGAAATTGGTTCCCCCTTTCTACTCCACCATCCCTCCACTCTCCCGGTATCCCCACTCTCACCACTAGTCCTGAAGGGATCATCTATCCTGAATTCCCCATGTTTCCAGCTCCAGTGCACATCCCCTGGTCTAGCTGCATTTGTCCGTTAGAATTGGGATCATGATAGTGGGTGGGAGGAAGCATATAAGAACTCCAGGAAAGTTGCATATTTCATTGTTGCTACACTGTGCCTTCACTGGCTTGTCACCTCCCTGCAACCCCTCTGTAAGGGGATGTCGCTTCACCTATTGATGGGCTTTGGGTCCCCAATCTGTACTCCCCCTCATTTATGGTAATTTTTAGTTCTTCGATGCCTGATATGGGACCCCTTGGACACCTCGTGGTCACACAGGCTGCTGTGCTTCCTCCATGTGGGCTTTGTTGCTTCTGAGCTAGATGGCCACTTCTTTACTCAAGCATTTAAGACCACAGATGCTACATCTTTTGATATCTGGTCACCATCAGCTTTCTTCACCACTTTTGCTTATGCACACATTTGTCTTCAGTGATCGTGTCGGGAAGGTGAGCATCGTGGAGTGCCAATTTAATAGAACAACATGTTCTTGCCCTGAGGAAGTACTTGAGTGGAGGTCCAATGCCCATCTGCTGTTCTACTAACAGGATAAATATATGCTTATTGATCTATCTCCCCATCATATATAAATATATGCACCTATGTACCTGCCTGTGTTTAAACCTCTATAAATTCCCTTTACCCCCCAGTTCTTTCCTCTATATCCTTTAACTTTCCTCTTGTCCCACTACCATGCTCTTCTTAACTCACAATCTTGAGGGTTAATTAGGGTTGTCCAGAAACCACAAGTCTGGATCCGAAAGCATGAAGGACACAATGCCTTTGCCTGCAAGGCCTCTTCTCGGCCATGCCAGCAGGCACGATTCTCATTCTCTCAGCCTCGCAGTCCCTTGGCCTCTGCCCTGCTTGGGAGAGCGTTAGAGCTCCCTCGGAGCTGACAAACGCCCCAGGGACACCCCACTCTGCAAGCCAGCTTCCTGCCCCGCGGCCTCAGACCTGCTCCTCTGCTCCCAGCTCTGGTTCAGACTCTTGCCACGTGACCTGAGCTCACAGTGTCTGCTGCTTCTGCCACTCCTGGCTGGGGTCCACACAGTTGGGTCGGCCTTACTCTGCTTTCTTGATGGTTACACGGCTCCCATAGGCCCAGCAAAACTGACCAGTCCTCTGTATTAGTGAGTGTCTCACACACCAAAGTGGGGGCTTTCTACTCCCGTAAAACTTTATAGGCCAGGGCTGATCCCCGGTGGTGTAGTGGTTGTGCGCGGGACTGCGGCCCACTGGGATGGAGGTTCAATTCCAGCAGTGGGGCTGGGCCTCCTACTCCCACCACCGGAGAGCAGTGATGCCCCCCAAAAACAAAAAACAAAAAAACAACAACAACAACAACAAAACTTTATAGGCCAAACAAACAAAAACCTTTATAGAACAGGAAACCCACAGGGGCACTGTCACTCTGTCTGCCCAGTCCGACTGGATGGTAGGGAGTTTCTGTGGGTGGTGGGAGTTACAAATACATGACCGGCTGGAAGCGACAGGTGAGTCATTTTGTTAGGTAGCAGAATAGAGGGGCTTGTCCCTCCCCGTGCCTGAAGCCCCACCCCCGCCTCCCAGAAGAGGTTGGAAGAGAATCAGTCCGAATATACCTGGGCATGCTCCAATTCAGGCTTCCCCACCCTACCCAGCCCCAGCCAGGTGGGTGTACACTAGGCCCAGCCAACGGAGCGAACCAATCCCTTGAACCAGGACTTCCCAGCCGAGGTTTAAATACATTAGCCAGCCCCTCCAGCCCTTCTTCTTTCTCCCCTTGACCCAGCTCTTGGGCCCTCTGGGCAGTACCTTGGTTTCTGGAGCCTCAGGTCACCACGTGTGGGTGAGCAGTGCCAGAGACTGGCCCTGTCGGCGGTGAGCCCCACCTCGGGTTATGCTGTTTGACACGCTTCTTTGAAATAGTGGATACGCCTTTGAGACGGTAAAACCTGCAAGTTTTCCCGTCCTTTATACAAACCCACTTGAATCGCAAACTAGGCTTCCACCTGAATTCTTTCCCCTGCAACGCCAGGGGTGATGCCGTGGGCAATTATTTGAAAGTATTCACGTTTCGGGGGCTGAGCCCCAGTGGCGTAGTGGTTGTGCGTGGGGCTGCGGCCCACTGGGATGGAGGTTCGATTCCAGCTCCATGGAGCAAAAGCTGGGCCTCCTCCTCCCACCACCTGAGGGCAGTGATGCCACCCCCCAAAAAAAGAAAGAAAGAAAGTATTCGCGTTTCTTCCAAAGTGCTGGGTGAAACAGGTGACGTCTTGAGAGGTCAACAGGGGTGGCGGAGGGACCAGGGGCCGCTCTACAAAGACCCTAAGGAAGACTGTGGCCCACAGGGTTGGCGGTTCAAATCCAGCAGCAGCTCTCCAGGAGCAAGGCTGGGCTTCCTACCCCCACCAGGGCAGTGATGCCACACACACACACACACACACACACACACACAAGACCCTAAAAAAGGACGGGGCTGCCTGAGTCCCTGGGTCTCCCGCCGCCCTCCCACCCTTGGCTCGCCTGCCCTTTCAACACTGCGCATCCTGGCAGAGGCTGGGCAATGCAGGAGGCCTCTCCGTGCCCGCCTGCCAGCCTCTGAAGAAAGAAACGCTGGTCCTGGCAGGCGGGGCCGCATGCGCAGTGTCCAGCCGCCGCCAGGACCCGGCGCTCACGTGGCCGCGGTGGGAGCCGCCCCGCAGAGGCTCCCCCCGCCCGCCCGGAGCGCGGTCCTCGCTCGCTGCTGCCCCCCGGCGACGGCGGCTGACGGTGCACTCCCCGCCCGCCGCAGCCCGGCGGCCGACGCTCCGCTGGACCCCCGAGACGCACGCACGGTGCGCCTCTTCATTCTCCCCCAGGGCAGCTGCTGGTTTTGAACTGCTGGCCTTGCCCACCGGGGCGACCCCACGCCGTGGGCCTTCTCACCTGCATATGACAGAAGGAGGCACTGAGGCTCAGAAAGTCCTCCCTACCCCCTCCACCCTCACCTTCTACCTCACCTGCTCCGCGCCCCCTCGGCTGTTCCAGGGACCTCCCTGCTGTTCCAGGCACATTCTGCCTCAGGAAACAGGTTCTGTGCCCTCTTCCTCCAGCGACCAGGGCAGCTTGTTCCGGTACCTTCTTTGTGGTCATCCGGTGAGGCTAGAGAAAGAAATCCAGGGAGACTCAGAAAGTGACCAGAGTTTAACATGGGTAAAGCGGGACACCATGGGGCCGGGGTAAGAGGGGTGTATTCCCTTCCCCTTCTCCCGCTGTTCCCTAGCTTGTCATGCATTCTTTCCAAAAATCGGGACTTTTTAAAAATGCCAGAGGACACGGGGGGATATTGTTTAAAATCAGAACTGTCCCGCCAAAAGCGGGACCTCTGGTCACTTTTATCATAGGTGTACAGAAAAGAGCTTTATATATCAAAAACAATTGAATATTGAGAAAACATCCCAGCCCCCAGTCAAGAGCAAGTTCATAAATCCAATTATTAGTCCATGTGGCCGATGCCAATCCATAACGTCCACCTCTTCAGACTCACCAAACACAGGCAGTGACCCCACATGCAGGATGATCACAGGCCAGTGGGGGGAAAGTCTTGTGGATCCAGTGACGTTTTAAGCATCTCAGCACTGGCAGGGGCCTCCACGTGGCTTCTCCAGCTCCCAGGGCTCTGGGAACTTCATGTGACTTTTCATCGGAAATGTCTCCCAGGGACCGAGCCTAGAGAGTCTCTTCCGCCTCCAAGGAGGAAATACAGGAATTCTTAGACTCCTCAGGAGACGGTAATGTCCACGAAGAGGCCTCATTAGTTATATCCTGATTGGCACGCTAGACTCCACCCCTACACTCTAAATCCTCAAATTGACACTGGATTATGTAACTACCACATTCTTCAAGCTTTTACCCACCCGAACATCTTCTGAGCATCCTACTGAAAGTGGCAATGGTGGGTATTTCTTCACATCGCTATTTTTCATTTTATCCATATAACTATATACTATATACATATATGTCAACCAGCAACATACTATATACATATATGTCACCTCAACCAAAACTCAACCCACTGTCATCAAGCCAGTTCTGATTCAGAACATGTTCTAGGAAGGGCTAATTGCTTCTTATAGAAAATGGAAGGCATTTGACTATTGGTCTGCTTTGTCCTCACCCCCTCCCATAATGCTTGGCACACAACAAGTGCTACATAGACAGTACATTTGCGAAGCGTGAGTTTTATTCTAGGAATAATCGGAATGGGAAGCTTTCAGAATGTTTTGAAGTAAGAGTGAGAAAAAGAATAAAAACACCTTACCTCGACTGAGCCCTGGTGGCATAGTGGTTGTGCGCGGGACTGCGGCCCACTGGGACGGAGGTTCAATTCCAGCAGTGGGGCTGGGTCTCCTACTCCCACCACCGGAGAGCAGTGATGCCTCCCCCCCCCCAAAAAAAACACCTTACCTCCTTTTTTTTTTTGAGTGGTAAAAATACACCTAACAAAACAGGCAGCGTACCTGTTTTCTGCGTGTCAATGCTTCCTGTCCCCGTCACCCATCCCCCCCTCTTCCAGAGGCAGTCTGCCGATGGCGAGCAGAATGACACTGGAGTAGGGCCATGAGATCTGGAAAGCCAGGCTACTGCAGGTGTCTAGGGGAAGAGGAGAGGAAGTCTGGGATGGAGAAGGGCTCCTTCTGCACAGAGAATGGGAAGTGGGGCCCCGCGGGGCCTTTCACGGTCCTTAACTGGCGACCTTCTTCCCTTGTCTTCCAAACCAGCCGGGCTGCAGTCCTCTCTGCACTTTCCTCCTCAGACAGACCCCCCCTCTGGTCCCTCCTGGGCCCCCTTGTGCTCTTAAGGGAGCCCTGGAGGTGCTGTGGCTACCTGTGGGGCTGTGATGCACACAGTGGCAGTTCAAAAGCACCAGCGGCCCCTTGAGAGAAAGACCAGGCTTTCTGCTCCCATCAGTTGATAGTGTCCACCGGAACTCGGCGGGGGTGGTGGAGTGGGGGAGTGGGGGAGGTGGGCGGGAGTAAGGGGGGCAGTTCTAACCTGCCCTTCTAGGGGCCCTAAGGGCATTGATTCCATGGCAGTGAATTTTTGAGTTTCACTTTTTTTCCCCTTTTTCTTTCTTTCTTTTTTATTACTAAAAGATCATTATATTGTGGGGCTTTTTTTTGGGGGGGGGGAACATCATTGCCCTGGTGGGAATAGGAAGCCCAGCCTGGCTCCTGGAAAGCTGCTGCTGGGTTTGAACCGCCAACCCTGTGGGCTGCAGTCCCGCACACAACCACTGCGCCACCGGGGCTCAGCTTATTGTGAGTTTTTACAACTCATCACCATCCATGCATCAATTGTATCAAGCATATTTGTACATGCTTTGCCATAATTCTTCGCTAGACATTGACCTTTTTGTCCCCCAGTGATTTTAGTGGGGGCTCTTACAGCTCTTATAACATTCCATACATCATTTCTATCAAGCATATTTGTACACATGTTGCCATCTTCATTTCCAAATATCTTCTACTTGAGCCCTTGATATAAGCTTCTCTTTCCCCCTCCTTTTTTTTTAAATTAATCATTTCATTGGGGGCTCATACAACTCCCATCACGATCCATACACACATCAATTGTATGCAGGCCACATTTACACACTTGTTGCCGTCATCCCTCTCAAAACATCCTCCCTCCACTTAGGCCCCCGTACCAGCTCTTCAGATTTCCCTTCCCTCCCTCCGCCCCTCACCGAGGAACCCTTAATAATTTGCAAATTGTGGGTTGAGCCCCGGTGGCGTAGTGGTTGTGCGCGGGACCGCGGCCCACTGGGACGGAGGTTCAATTCCAGCAGTGGGGCTGGGCCTCCTACTCCCACCACTGGAGAGCAGTGATGCCCCCGCCCCCCCAAAAAAAGAAGAATTTGCAAATTATTATTACTTTGGGTTTCACTTTTAAAGACTTTGGGGGTTACATTGGGCTCATCCACACAATTCACAATAATGTTCCTTACTAAGAAAAAATGGGGGAGGTGTCAGGAGGGACAGCCCCTAAAAAACCATCACCGGCCCTGGCAGGCGCAATTGTCCAGCGATACTATCTAATTATGGTAAAGTCGTAGAAAATAAGAGAGATAGGAGAGAGAGTAAAATGAAGGAGTCAGACACATTTCATGGTAGCAGGCTCACCTCCCCCCCCGGTTGGTGGTCCATGTGGGGATGTGGATAGTGGGAATAGCAGTGGAGAGAGGACCGGAGGAGAGGGAACCAGGGGCATCTTTACTGCTTGGGAACTTTTAGACATAGCCATTAGCCGTGCACGGTCAAGAGTTAACAGACATCACAAGGCAGGTGGGGATCGCAGTAAAATCCTGAGCTCACAGGTGAGGAACCCTAATACCTGTCTAGAGGGAAAAGTCATGAGGGGAGGGATGGGTGCTGCAGTGGGAGAAGAAAACAAGAATGTCTGTTTCTTTTTTTGGGGGGAGGGGCATCACTGCCCTGGTGGGGGGAGTAGGAGGCCCAGCCTTGCTCCTAGAGAGCTGTTGCTGGATTTGAACCTCCAACCCAGTGGGCTGCAGTCCCGCGCACAACCACTACGCCACCGGGGCTCAGCCCCCTAAAGCCTCTTTGTAATAAAGTTCCAGACCCAGAAGTGTCTTCCTGCAGGGACCTGGGGGCCCTCACGTCTGTCCGTCTCTTTTGTGTATACGTCTTCTCCTTGCAGATCGTACCCTCTGGAACCCGCTGCATTTGTAAGGTCAGAGGCGGTCACTACATGATCTTACAGGTTGCGGCAGAAGCTAGCGGAAGCTGTACCATTCAGAGCAAAGGGGTGCGTCCGCAGAAACGGGACGTGTCAGTGTCACACACTTGGCAGTGAACGGGAGGACTGGGACAGTCGATGGACACAAGGGGAGGAACTCGGCGTGAGGACATTAGCCATCTTTTCTACGATGAGAGAAGCAAGTAATAGACCAGCGGGTCAGTACCAGGGAGACCCTCGCTAGACCACAGGGGTCTTGTGAACCAGCAGATAAAGGAGACTCAGACACCAAAGATTAATAAGCCAAATTTATTAGAGACCTGCACAGGGGCTGTTTCCACGCCTTGCAATGGGGGGAGCGCAGCCCCCTTCTGTGCAACTTCAGACTTGACATACCCTATAGCCGGCCCTCCACCACGGAGCAAAAACAAACAGATGAACCAGTGCCGCTGGTATTTACAATTAGCCATCTGCCCGTATCTTTGCAGAAACCATAAAAAACCTACCCTCTTAAACAAGTATACCCTTCCACCAAGGAAATTCCCTTCTACTTAGTGTATTTAACTTGCTCTGTTTGTTTCCCTTCCTTGTCTGAATCTTGAACAATACATGAGCCCTTAGTCAATAATGTTTACTTCCGGGGCTGAGCCCCTGTGGCGTAGTGGTTGTGCGCGGGACTGCGGCCCACTGGGACGGAGGTTCAATTCCAGCAGTGGGGCTGGGCCTCCTACTCCCACCGCCAGAGAGCAGTGATGCCCCCCCCCAAAAAAAGGGAGGCCCTGGTAGGGGAATTGGGAGGAAGCACTCAGCTCGGAGCTGGGGTTACTGTTAGGACAGGAATCAAAGGAAAGCGGAACCAGAGCATGGGTTTTTGCGAACAGGTTTGAGTAGAGTTCAGGACTGGCCCAGGGTGTTTAGAAGGGAATGAAAGGAAAGGGGGAGGGCAGGGGGAGGGGAGATTAAAAGACAGAGTGAAGATAAAAATAGTTGAAAGAAGCTGAGCCCCGGTGGCGTAGTGGTTGTGCGCAGGACTGCGGCCCACTGAGATGGAGGTTCGATTCCAGCTCCATGGAGCAAAGGCTGGACCTCCTACTCCCACCACCAGGGCAGTGATGCCTAAAAACAAACAAACAAACAAACAAAAATAGTCAAAAGAAGCTGAGCCCCAGTGGCACAGTAGTTGTGTGCGGGACTGAGGCCCACAGGGTTGACGGTTCAAATCCAGCAGCAGCTCTCCAGGAGCAAGGCTGGGCCTCCTACTCCCACCAGGGCAGTGATGTGGGAGGGGGGGGTGGCGGGGAATAGTTGAAAGAAAGGGAGAGCTAGAGGGAGGAAGAGACAGAGGGCAGAGGTGCGGCCGCCCGAGAAGGTGAAGGAAGTCAGAAGGCGAACAAAGAAATCCCGCGTTAATAAATTTTGGAGACAGAAAGAAATGATTCCCTCTAACTGGAGCCCCTGCTTCCTGCCCCCCTCACCCCCACCCCGTGTTGGCTGTGGCACCAGTAGAACAGGGAGGAGAAAGGACGGTGTCTGTGAGAGGTCTTGAGAAGGTGAGGTGTCCTGGGGATGGAGAAGGGGGAGGTTAGAGAGCCGGCTGTGGCTGAGAGGAGAACCGTGCTCCTGCGGGACCCTTTCCTGATGAAGCAGGAGTGGGAATGACGGGCCGAGCTCCAAACTCACGGCCATCCCGTCCTTTCTGACTCACAGGGAGTCCGTGTGACCCTGCCGGGCCTGGGTGACATCGTAAATCTTACAGAAGGAGAACGTTTCATCTTTCTCCGACGGGCAGGGGTCCTCAAACTTTTTAAACAGGGGGCCGGTTCACTGTCCCTCAGACCATTGGAGGGCTGGGCTATAGCTATAAAAAGAAAAAAAAACCCAACTATGAACAAATTCCCTTCAGGGGGCCGGGATGAGTCGGCTGCTAAGCAGGAAGGGAGCAGTGGCAGAAACAATCAGCGGGTCGGATCGGTGTCCTCGGTGGGCCGCAGGTGGCCCTTGGGCCCTGGTTTGAGGATCCCTGTGAGCGGTGTGTGGTTTTGAACCGCTGTTCTTGAGACCAGGAGCCCAACACATAACCACTCTGCCACCAGGCCTCCTAAGAGACGGGGCCTCTGAAGTGTTCATCTCAGAAGTCATGCTGGGTTCCTGGGTTGGACTGCAGGACTCGCCGTGCTCCCTGACTCACGTGCAGCCCGCCGGGCAGGGACTCGACCTCGGAGCTTCCCAGCCAGGGTACTCACTCCCAGGGAGAGGAAGCGAGGGGAGCTTCCAGTCCACAGGCGGAACCAGCGAGGAGACCACCGCAGCGCCCACACAAGCCATCCTTGGGGTGTCTGGTGTGAAATCGGCATACGGAGCCCACGTACCTCTGCTTGGGAATGTACACTGCAGCCAGCCACATGCAGATGTTTTACATTGGCCTTGGGGTCAGGGTAACCCCGGGAAACAACGATGAGAGTTCAATCTCTGGCCAGTCTCGGGATGTCTTTGGGGACTAACTCCATAGCAGGGCCTACCTTCCCGTCACTCACAGAGAAGTCAGGAAGGCGGACATGCTCAGCATCATCTGGCCGCTGCACGGCGATACCTGCATCCAACCAGTCTGCACTGAAGAAGGTACCAAGGTAGAGAAGTCTCACAGAGACTCTATTAAGTACCTTACGCCAGGGGTGGGCAAACTGCAGCTCAGGAGCCCCCTGCGGCTCTTTCCGTGTGAACCTGGGGCTCTGAAGTCACACTGAAGACATTGAAGGTGCTAACTTCCGATCAGGGTGATTTCCTTTGTTTGGAAAAGCCTATTTAAGGCTCGGGCTGAACCCCGGTGGCGTCGTGTGGGTGGGAGGTTCAAATCCAGCAGCAAGGCTGGGCCTCCTACTCCCACCACCAGAGGGCAGTGATGCCCCCCCCCCCAAAAAAGAAGAAAACATATTTAAGGCTCTTGAGGATTTTAAAGTTGTTAGAAGGTGCAGGACTGGCTCTTCGCTCTCAAGAGCTTGCCAACCCCTGCCTTAGGCTAACTGCATTTTTTTTAAGGGCTCAATTCATGTTTTCTTTCTTTTTTTTTTTTTTTTTTTAGGAAAATCATCTGGTGAGCCTGGCATTTGAATTATACTCTCCAAAGCCACCTTTGGAAGATGCCTACACATATTTCCTAATCTGTATCTTTTTTTTGTGTGGGGGGGGGCATCACTGACCCGGGAGTAGGAAGCCCAGCCTTGCTCCTGGAGAGCTGCTGCTGGATTTGAACCGTCAGCCCTGTGGGCCGCAGTCCCACACTCAACCACTGCACCACCGAGGCATAGCCCGTGACCTGTACCTTATAGCATTTGTTCCACTCGTGATGATGTCCTAGTCCCTAGTTGACCTAGTCCCTAGTAAAATCCCTTGAGTCACTAGAAAGCCCATCAGAATGAATTACTCAACAACTTTGAGGGGCGTGAACAAATGCAAACATCTGACGATAAAACTAACCAACGACCAGCAATGGGAGCTGATATCCGGGCTCGAGGGGGAAGAGGAGACTTTGAACATGATGATGGCAGCATGTGAACAAATGTGCTCGACACACTGGATGAAGGTATGGATTTTGATAAGAAATGTAAGTACCCCCAATAAAATATTTAATAAAATTGACTGAGCCCCAGTGGTGTAGTGGTTGTGTGTGGGACTGCGGCCCACTGGGTTGGCTCAAATCCAGCAACAGCCCTCCAGGAGCAAGGCTGGGCCTCCCACTCCCACCAGAGGGCAGTGATGCCAAAAAAATATTTAATAAGTTTTTAAAAATTAATCCAAATGCTACAAAAAAACCCAGTAAAGACATCCTTTGCGCATCAAAAACACACTTTTAAACCAATACACCAACATGAGCCAGCAAATAAATGAAGGAGACCATAGGAAAGGTGTAAAACAAATCTTTATACAAGAAAACCATCATAATGTGCTATCGTAGAGAAAAATCTTTCTGGTGCCAATGAGCACTTGGACAGTGAAAAAAACTGATTCCAGGAGGAGAAGACACCGTATCTTACTGTCCATATTTTGGCAAGGAATATTGACAATATCCAAACTAACCACATTTTGTTGGCGGATTTTTCTAACTACATTAAGACAACTTGTATTACACACAGGTTGCTAAGCCTTGCCTGTTCCGACGTCTAGAACAGGCTCAGGCACTGAAGTAGTATACATCCATTTTTTCCAAATCATATTATTGGGGTGTATCACAATCCACACATCCATCCACTGTATGCCAAGCACATTTGTACATCTGTTGCCATGAACATTCTTAAAACATCTGCTTTCTATTAAGTCCATGGTATTAGCTCCTCAGTACCACGCATTCTTGAAGCAAGCCTACGCATTGCTCTTTTTTTCCTTCTTTTTTAAAAATCATTTTAGGGCTGAGCCCCGGTGGCGTAGTGGTTGTGCGCAGGACTGCGGCCCACTGGGACGGAGGTTCAATTCCAGCAGTGGGGCTGGGCCTCCTACTCCCACCACCGGAGAGCAGTGATGCCCAAAAACAAAAACAAAAAAAAAACCAAAGAATAAAAATCATTTTATTGGGCAGAGCCCCGGTGGCATAGTGGTTGTGCGCAGGAATGTGGTCCACTGGGATGGAGGTTCAATCCCAGCTCCCCAGGAGCAAAGGCTGGGCCTGCTACTCCCACCACCAGGGCAGTGATGCCCCCCCAAAAATTATTTTATTGCTAATCACAACCCATCCATCCATCCATTAGGTCAAGCACATGTCTCTTTATTGCCCTCATCATTCTCAAAACATCTACTTTGTATCAGCTCCTCATTTTGCCCCCTGCCTCATGAACCCTTGATAATTTATTTTTTTGGGGGGGGGGGGCATCACTGCTCTCTGGTGGTGGGAGTAGGAGGCCCAGCCTTGCTCCTGCAGAGCTGCTGCTGGAATTGAACCTCCGTCCCGGTGGCCCGCAGCGCCGCGCACCATCCCTACGCCCCCGGGGCTCAGCCCCCTGGATAATTTATAGATGATTGTTATTTTGTAGCCTACGCGTTCAGGAGTGAGACGGCCTTTCTCCCCAAGTGTCTGCATGGCTTCCAGCTACTTTCAAAAGGACAGCGTGCACACCGCCCACC
>PVJH01027309.1:0-28906 GCA_004026705.1 Nesogale talazaci | reverse complement strand
GACGGAGGTTCAATTCCAGCAGTGGGGCTGGGCCTCCTACTCCCACCACCGGAGAGCAGTGATGCCAAAAAAAAACAAAACCAACAGACAATACTTAGGTTTGTGGGGGTTATTAGGAAAGTAAGTTGGTTACAAATCAAATTCAGGAACACATCTAGGTTAGTTTTTAATCAAAACAGCATCTCCTCTCCCCCCTCCCCCCCGCCCCCCACTCTCGTGTTTGGCCAAAAATTACAAAGTACACTGTTGATAAATGCTCACAGATACCCCAGTTTTCCAGGATGCCGCTGCCAGAAGGCGCTGACTGTAGCTCTGTGAGGACTGGCAAACCTAGCTGAATCCACTCTAACACAAGCCTAGAGAGCCTGAAGATGTCCTGTGGGCCAGAAAGTCCACTTGTCTGTCTCCTACTGTTTTCTTGGTCCTATAGCCTCTCTGCTGCTGCTTCTCACTGTCTCTTGCCATCTTTGGTGTCACAGCTCTTTCTCCTGGATTGAGAACGTTTTCAGCACAAGGATCTCAGGTCCAAAGGACCTTGGCTCCACTCCTGGATCTTCTTCCTTGGTGTTCATGAGATCCCACAATCCTCACTATAATTTGGTAAATTAGGATGGAAGCCTAGATAGATAATAGTCAAGTAGTTTAAAACAGTATTATCAATTGTTAAAGCATTTCTTTTTAATTTTCAGCAATTTAACATTAAGTGAAAGAGTTTATCAAGCACTTCAATCATGGAAAACAAACAGCAATAACTCATCACAGACTTCAGTGGCTCTAAGAGAACAACTGATTCGGACATTAACGATGATAGGAGCATATGAAATTATGGACAAAATAACGGCCTTTAAACTTTTCACAAGTACAATTAAATTCTAAACAGCAAATCCATAAGGAAAATGGGAAACTAATGATGCACTTGTAAAATTTGAACTGGATTTTAAATATCATCTCACTAGATTCTCCATGCATTCCCAAGAGATTATAATAATTTACAGTTACCACTCTAATGTTATAGCAAAATGTTTCAGGTCTTGCTTTGTATATTTGTTCTGTTGCCTTGGAATTATATCTTGAATTTGAAAAATAAATAATTCCATTAGTAAATTCTTGATTATATAATACTCCTCAAGAGTTATAGATACTAAAGTGTTTTAGGGTACAAAAGAGACCCCATCTCAAATATACTTTAAAGAGAACATTTGTTAAGTCTTAAAAGAGACAAAGACAAGACACAGACACATCTGGATGAGGGAGGCCAGAGGCTGAAATGGCATTTGAGGGCTCACTGAGATACCAATCCTTTAAAAGGGCATGGGAGGGCAAAAGAAACTGTCACAAAAGCATGAATGGTGGCAGATCAAGTACATCACAGTTAGGGATGTGACTACAGAAGCAGAGATAGGACCATGATTGGGATGCCATATTTATTGTTAGATGAAGGGTTTACAAGATTGATCCTGGGACTCCTGATAAAGAAAGTCAGGACACACAGGATCAACATACAACCCCCTCCCAGGGGTTTGAACAACAGAAAAGTGGGTGAAGGGTGACAGGATGATGTAAGATATGAAAATAGTAATCCTTATCAAGGATTCATAAGCGTGGGGGAAATGGGGAGCTGATATCCAGGGCTCAAGTAGAAAGAAACTGTTTTAAAAATGATGATGGCAGCAAATGTACAAATACACTTGACACAATGGATGAATGTAAGGTTTGTGATGGGAGATGTAAGAGCCTCCAATAAAAGAATCTAATTAAAAAAATTTTTTTAAAAAGGCATGATGATGACTATGTGACTCTCTTGTCCTATCCCCAGTATGGTGACCTCCACCAAGGACTTACCTAAACCAGTCCCTAAAAAAGAGACTGCCCCTCCCTGGGCTGGCTTGAGAGGAGTGGAGGCAATCCACAAGCCAAGACATTGTGTGTGCCAGGGGGATCATCAGCACCCTTATTTAGTGATCAGAAAGCCTTCACTGGAGGCTTAATTTATGTAGGGATTCCGCAAATGGACTTTGAGCTGTCACTGCTATTCATACTCTTTTGCAAACCAGGGTTATCAGCAGAATTTAAACTCTAAAATATAGGTCAGTGCCCTTCTCTGGGATCAGGAACCCATTTTTTTAAAAACTAAAGATACTAGCTTAAGAACGGAAATGAATTGATCCACCTTCTTTTTCTCCATTGGAAGTGGGCTAGCATTATTAAACATAAACTGGAGTCGGCCAGAGCTGGCAATACTCAGGATTGCTCTGAGTGTCTAAACAGAAGTGGTGGAGTGACCATCTGTTATCTTACTGTAGATATCTAGAGGAGCAGAACCATTCTTTTGCTCTCAGAAACAATTCTGTATTCTTAATTGTAGTCTCAGAAAATACATCTTGTCATACCCCTAAGCCAGGGGTGGAGAACCTTTTTTTCTGTCAAGGGCCATTTCTTTGGCATACTGGTTAAACATTTAATTAACTGACCCTAGTGAACCTCAAAGTCAGCAGTTCAAAACCACCAGTCACTCCTCAGGCAAAAGATGGGGCTTTCTACTCCAGTAAAGTTACAGTCAGGGACACTCATGGAGACATTTCTACCCTGTCTTAAAAGGCAGCTATGAGTTGGCATCAGTTTGCTGGCAGTGAACTTCGTTTTGGAATGTGCTGACTTCTCTTAGGTGAGGTGTGTGATAGTAGCTTGTGTGGCAGTTACATAATCTCTTGTCAACCTGAGCCAACAAGTGGAGTCTAGCCTGTTAATCAGGTCACAGCTTGATGACTTCATTTGGGGGCACAAAGGGATAAACAGATCACTGGAGGCTAGACCCAATGTCTCTCTGCCTTCCTTTTCCTGCTGTCAAGACACTCAGAGAGCTGGAAGAGACACAAGGAGACTCTGTCAACACTGAGGTGCTTCCACTCCCACTGGATCCACAAGACCTTCTACCCACTGGCCTGTGATCTTCCTGCATTTGGCATCAGTGCCTGCACTGCATGAGTCTAAAGAGGAATTTATGAAATAATATTGGACATATGGGCTAATATTGGACTTACGGACTTGATCTGGACAGGGTGGGGATGTTTTCTCAATATACAATTGCTCTTTTATATAAAACTCTTATATACGAGTGTCTATGACTTTGTTTCTCTGGTCAGCCTGGACTAACACAGTTGGTGTTGATGATATTGAGGGCTTTATGTGGCCAAGGGGCCAGTGTTCCCCACCCCTGCCCTCGGTAATAGTTCAGCTAGTTTATAAATGCAGACTTGACTGAGCCCTGGTCGTATAAGTGGTTGAGTGCGGGACTGCGGCCTGTGGGCTTAGTAGTTCAAATCCAGCAGGCAGCTCTCAGGAGCAGCACTGGGTAGCTCCCATGACCACAAGAGGGCAGTGATGCCCCCCAAAACAAAACAAAACAAAAATCAAAAACCCAAACAAAACAAAACAAAAAACCCCACACAAACAAATGCAGATTTCGCACATTTATTTCTTCCCCCCAAATGCTATGCAAGCTAGCTTCAACCATGGCACACTATTCCTCTTCTTTTCCTTTATTCAACCTTTAATTTCAACTGAGGCTTCACAGAGTGAATCAGATGCTCTCACAGGCTGGCATGATTAAGTCACCACCAATTGTACCAGTTTTTCATGTGTTTGTTTCTATGTATCCTCTGCCCTTTATAATACACAAGCACAAAGGCCTAACAGGCATTTATTACCTTCCAAAATTCAAGTCTTTTGCTTCCTACAGAATTTAGTTTTAACTGCTTTTAACTGATAATTTATCAGAATATAACCCTCTGCAGTTTATCAGTATTATCAGGAATAAATGCTGAACATACTCAAGTATAAGCCAACCTGGATATCCACTGAGGTACCTAATTTTACCACAAAAACTGCATTAAAAATATACTGAAAAATGCGGCTTATACTTGAGTATATACAGTATTAGGGTTTGAAGTTGTACAGGCATATTTGGTCACCAATATAAGCAAGCAAGGGTTAGCTATATCCTTTTAAACATCACTCTAAAATGGAAACTATTTTTAGAATATATTTCTCCTCAAAGTGGTAGAAACAAATCAAACCAAAAACCTAACTCATTGTCATTGCATGGATTCCAACTCAGAACAAATCTGTGGCATAGTGGGTTATGAGCTGGATTACTGACTGCAAGGTCAGTAGTTTGAACCCACTGGCCACTCTATGGTTAAAAGCAGGAGACTTTCTGATCCTTTGAAGATTTACAGCTTTATAAACTCACAGGAGCAGTTTTAATCTGTAGTATATCTATGAGTCTAGAAAAAAGCAGTTTAATGTCATGAAAAAAAATTTTTTTTAAGTCATGAATTTATTCTATAGGTGCAATGAAGAAATCCCAGCTCTGTTGTTTTTGATGTTCTAACCCAAACTTTCAGGAACAATTCAATGGTTCAAATTCAAATATAGCGGGCTCAGCCCCGATGGCGTAAGTAGTTGAGTGTGGGAGTGCAGCCCGCGGACTTGGTGCTTCAAATCTAGTGGCAGCTCTCAGGAGCGGCGCTGGGTAGCGCCCACAACCACCAGAAGCAGTGATGCCCAAGAAAAAAAAAACAAGAAAAAAATACACCAAACTCAAATATAGCAATACACTAGAGGTAAGATTAACGGACTACACGTATAGTGTATCAAGCACTCAGAATAATAGGTGGACATGGAAATTCAGAGGTTGATCCCAGAGTACCATCCTGAAGGGAACAGGCTATAGGACTAGGCTGAATTTTAAAAATTATTTTTAAAATTTTAATTAAAATTTTTTTCAAATCTTTATGTTCAGGAAGATCTCTGAAACATTTTAACCACCTAACCACTGATTTCTAAATTAAAGTTCATTTTAATATATGCATTGTATTAACATGCTATAATTTTAACAGTGAAAATGCACGTATACGTTTCATTATATTAATTAAAGAAGTTTCTGGTCTCTAGCTTTTAGTAACTACCTCTGGAGTATGACATTCCCAATGGACACCCTAGCTTACCATCCCTGGAATCTGATTATAGAATAGAGAGCATCTGACCCCACACATCCTACCACTTGGTATCACATTGCCTAAAGTCTTCTAAATAAAATTTACACACAAACCCCCAGAAACTTCATGTCTGATTTTGTGGTCAACTTGCGCATCTTTCTCTCCCTTCCCTACTATGTCAAGTCGCATTTGCTATCTGTTCCATCCTTGCCCGTTAAACCAACCCTAACCTAAGATTTTTGTTGTTGCCATTCCTTCTACTTGGAACATTTCCTATTCGTGGTCTAATAGCTTGTTCATTTTTACCATTCACAGGATTCTTCCTTGATCCCCGCATATAAAATATCTCCTTTTCTCTAATCACTCTCAAACACATTCCTTGTTTTATCTCAATTATTTGTTTGTGTGTTCACTGACTCCATGAAATTAGACTGCCTGTTTTACTCACAACTTTGTACCCAGAACCTAGATGAATGCTTGGCAGGGGCTAGAACTCAATGAACTTATTTTGGTTATTTGAATAAATGAATTAAAGAGTTGGTGAATGAATACAGTGTGGCATGTATTGGAACAGAGCCAAGAAAGAAAGTACTATGGAAACACTGAGCAGGTATGGTATATACACCCAAACCATAGTGCTCTCTGGGAGAAGGGAGCTTTGAAGGACATGAAGTTGTATAAAGATGGAAGAGCAGTGTTGGGAGCAGCGTCCAGTTACGCAATAAGCAAGGTAAGCGTGACCTTATTTATGTTTACCTATGTTTGAGGGGGAAAAAAACCCCTAAATTAAACTATAATTTATAGACACACACAGTAGGCCAAAGACAAGACAAAGACAAATCATCCGGGTAAGAGAGATCAGTACTTGGGCTGAGCCCCAGTGGCATAGTGGTTGAGTGTGGGACTGTGGCCCACTGGCTTGGCAGTTCAAATCCAGCAGCAGCTCTCCAGGAGCTGGGCTGGGCCTCCCACTCCCACCAGAGGGCAATGATGCCCCCCCCAAAAAAAACCCCAAAAAACAAAAAAGAGAGATCAGTACCAAGAGGCCATAGTGGTGTCCAAGGACTCACAGAAACAGGCATTTGAATAGGATATGGAGAACAAAGGAAACCGACATAAAACCGTGAATGGCAGCAGATCAATTCATCACAGATGTAGATGGGACACAGAAGCAGGGACTGGACTACAATTGGGATACATACACTATACAACTTTAAGATAGAAAAGCTTACAAGATTGACTCAGGACCTTCTGAACAATGCAGTCAAGATACAATTCATAATTGTAGACTTTAGTAACCCAAATTTCATTAAGGGCACACCCACGCAAGTGTCTAGGTGCTCCTTCCCTGGGCTGGCAAGGGCCATGGTGACAATTTCCACTTCTAAAGACATTTGGTTTCACGGGAAATTTTTTTACATTGCTGGCCAAGGCATGATCCACTATACCACCAATACTGAATCTGTTTTAGTGGTTCGCCACTCAAACGGGAGTAACTCACTTTATCCCTAACCTTATTTTCAGACTTTGTTGGTATAGAAAGACAAATCTGAGCGAAACACACCTGCAAAAGGAATTGATTCATCGTAAGGCATATGTATCTATGCATCCACACACTATAGGCCAGGTTGGCAACAGCTCTTCCTTCAACAAATCTCACTTCTCTTTCTTTCTGGACATGCAGTCAGACTACATTCCCTAGCCTCCATTGCGAGGTTTATGTATGATTGATTTCTTCACAATGAAACGGAGACTGGGGGATTTAAGACACTTATTGACCTAACTCCTAAATTTATTCCATATAGTTCTCCCTTTCTCTCTAACTAGAGGTTTCAGGACATAGCAGATCCATAGAAGAGAGGGAACCTGGCTCCCTATCACTTGGAAGAGAGCTCATCAACTAGGCACAACTACTGTGTATGCTTGAATTACTATTTAATATTCATTATAAGATACTGGGCAGTTCCAGTTCTTGCATTAGTTGGTTTTCAAAGATAATATTCGATAAACATGTTTGGTTGTGTTCTGAATAATTATTTCTGATCTGGTTGTTCCATTACCAGTGATTTAGTTTCTTGCCCCCTTATCTACTCATCTTTGCTTTAGGGTAAGTGATGACCAATTGGTCTCACATAGATGTTTTTTTTTTTTCATCACTGGATAGATGATTTTTTAAAGAACAGTCCTCCTGGGCTGTATTCTCATTTTATTAGTCATGCTCTCATTTAGCTAAAAGGTAACCTTGGGAGAGTTTTGGTTTAAGATTTAAAGAATATCTTACGGCAATGCTTGAGGAAGCCTCAGATCTCAACTGGTCCAATAAGTGGATTTTTAAGGAACTTGAGTTCTGGTCCATCGTTTTCTCCCATTCGATTGAATTTACTGATTGTGGTCCTAATCAGAAGGGCCAGCAGTGGTAACAGGGCACTGTCTCGTTCTGTTCTTGAAGATAGATGAGGCCATGGTTTATTTATACCAGTTTCCCAAAGTGGGTGATACCATCCCCTGGAGGGCTGCTGAAATAATTCAGAGGGGCTGCAAAAGGAGATACCTACATTTTATTCTAGATTATGGGCTATTGTAAACATGTCTTTAATTGCCAGGGAGTGCTGAATAATATTTCCCCCCTTTTTCTGAAAAGTGAGCAGTAGTCCAAATATGTTTGGGAACCTGTGAGTGGTAGACTATTAGTTCTGCAGACTGGTTTCTTCCTGACACTTTAGTTTCCTTCTTTTTCGCTTTGGGCAAGTAGACATCAAAAGTTGCATCTTAGATGGTTGCTTGCAGGCTTTTAAGACACTACTCACCAAATGGAGATGTAGTATATAGGTTTATGAACTACATGATCTCAACTGACCGAGTTGTATGAAGGGAAAAATGCTCTTACGTCTTCAAACTCAGAAAACTCAAGTCAAGAGGTGTTGTATGTGAGAAGCATATGTAATTGTCTCCTATTATATGCACCATATACATGCATACATATCGGCATATAAAAATACACATGCACACACACATACAAGTAGATGCAAACCTATATACATACATGTGTAGTGGTCAATGACTGCAATCTTTCTAGCTGTAATTCCTTCTGTGACACACAATATGGCTATACTTCAATCCTGGAGGGTGCTCTCTACTGTTAAGATGGAATTAAGACCTGATTTAGTAGCTGGTGAGAACCAGGTCACACCTTTTGTTTCTTTGGGGATATCTTTACACTCTACTTCATTAGGGAGGGTGCCTTAAGACACCATCCTTGGCTTCCTTAAGGGTATGGGCTACTAAAAGACAAACACCTCTTATTAAAGTTGTTTTCCTTAAAGAGGCAAGCTTACTTTGCTGTTAAGGGAACTTCAAATACTCATATCTAACTAAGCATAGTTTGTCTATTAGTTTTCCAGGTTAAATGCTATTCCACGAAAGAAGGCAGCTAATGTAGCGCATAAGATATTTGTAGTAGTAGTTCTTAGAAAGCCTTATAAGACAAGTAAAAAAGTATTGCTACAAAAGTACATAAAACTTTTTAAAACAAAAACATCAAAATGTGAACCTATTGCTTATTGACATATTTTCCATCCAGGTCTATACATTTCTGAAGAAAGTGTTTCTATTCTCTAACTTTTCCCTAAGATTTACATCAAAACAGTAATTTAAGTATCCTTTATGGACTAAATTATGTTCCTTTGAAATGTTGAGTTTGGGGGACAAAAAAGAAATCAGATGAGGCAAGATCAGGGCTATAGGGTAGATGACAAAATTTCTTCAATGAAATTCTCATAAAACAGACCTGGTTACCCTTGAAGGAGTAGGTGCATTATTGTAATGGGAAAAAAAATGTGCTCAGCACAATTTTTCTGATGTTTTTCTCAACTTCTTCCTAAGTCCCTTTGATTGTCCTGTGTCCTTGTAGAAATTCTATCAAGATTACACCTCGGGAATTGCTGTCACTTGTACTCTGGTGAGCTGATCTCTCTGCCTTGAATTTAACTGACCCAGTAGATCCTTTAAAACCACTGTTCTGACTAGATTTTTTTTTTCCAGGTCAGTGAAAGTTGAGACTTTATTGAGGCCCAGGGCCAGGGGACTCAGGAGAACTCCACCCGCAGGAGGCCCAAGAGCAGGGAGACAGGGGCCCTTATTTTAACTTCTTGGGACGCAGGTTGTTGGTGTGGCCACACTTCTCACAGCAGTTAACCACACGGGGGTGAAGGCGAGCCTAACACTTGCGACAGATCATCTTATCGCAGTTGTACTTCTGGGCCAGCTGGCGCAGGGATGGTTCGATGATGCCACCGCGCAGACGCAGCACCAAGTGCTGGGGACACAGAGTGCGGCCATGCTCCAGCTGTTTACCAGCAAAAATCAGACACTGCTGGTCTGGGGGAATGCCCTCCTTGTCTCGGATTTTAGCTTTGACGTTCTCGATGAGTCTTCACAAAGAGCTGCATCTTTGCGTTTGCCGCTCAGGCCGCTTTGTTGAAGAGAAAGAGCTGACTAGACTTTTTTGCTTCCTAGAAAACCTCAGGGGTGCAGAGACAAAGTTGATTGTGGCCATATGCTTGAACTCCTGCTTTTCAACCTTGGACTGCTACACGAGAACAGGGGCATTGGAGGAGGGATTTTACCTCAAATAGCTCACTTTTTTCCACAAGGCATTTTACTTTCAGAAACTTTGTAAAATCACTTTTGCTTTTTAAAAACACAATATTCATTGAGTTACATCTTAAAACAGTACTAAGTTAACTGAAACAATGCCTTCAATGCAAAGCAGAAACTGTTTACTATCATTTTTTAAGTCCCAATAATCTATGTAAAAAATACACACTACAGACAATAAATAAGACTTAGCCAGTTTATAAGAAAGTGACACATGACCAAAATAAATACCAAGTTTTAAACAGAAACCTGAAGCCAAAGTTTTACCAGAAGATATTTATCACAGTAGATCAATTGTATACAGCAATTCCAGACGTGAATGACAAGAAACTAAGAGGCCTCACTTCTAATCTGAGGCCTATCCAACTTTGGTTAACATTTCTGGGGGCAGCATCAAAAGACATTGTTCCCGTTGCATTTTCTGGCCCTGTAATCCATCCTCAGAACTGGCAGCATTATGATGTGGATTTTTGACAACGTCTTCCTTTAATCCACTGGATTCCTCTGTTTATCTTCATTTGTATTAATTAACCTTCTCTCCAAAGGCCGGCTGTTCAATTCTCTCAATTCTTTGTTGTAGGAAAACTCTTCCTGCGGTCAGAAACACCCTATCATTCAGATGACCATCATAAAAGGATCTAAGTCGGTGGTAGACACATCATCATGATATCTATTTCTCCCTGCCTACTTCAACTTTATTCCTAATAAAATCTTCATGTACGCTGAGCCCTGGTGGCGTAAGTGGTTGAGTGCGGAACTGCAGCCCGTGGGTTTGGCGGTTCAAATCCAGTGGCAGCTGGATAGCGCCCACGACCACCAGAGGCAGTGATGCCCACAAAAACCAAAAAAAAAAAAAAAAAAATCTTCATGTACGAGTGGGAGACCAAGTCGGATTCATTTTAAACAAGTCTGAACTCCCTTTTTATTCCCCGGCTATCCAACTCTGTCGATTGCAGTTACGGGACTAGCCTATGTGCGCAGGGTTCCAAGTGTCTGATTCGCTTCTTCCGGTCTTCAGATTCATGACCTTGACCTTTGAATTTTGTCTTATCACACAAAATTCCTAAGGTTGGAAGCCCCCTCTCTCTGAAATGAACCTCTGAGCATCCAGCTTGGGTATCTTCCTCTTAACCATTCTCTCGGGAGGCACAGAGGCAGGGACTCCTCTCTAGCTCTTCATCCAGGGCTTTAGCAACTTTTCCAAGTGCGAGCAGCCACAGCCGGCAGCGCGGGCCCGGCGCGGGTGCAAGCCGGCCTCGCGCGATTCTGTGTCGCTTCCCGCAGGGCAATGAAAACTATCTCAATCTCTTTTGAAAAAGCTTTTCCTGTATAATACCCGACGATGTTACGCGCACATTGTAGTGCCCGTTAAATTGGTTTGCACTGGGGCGGGACTGCCAGCACCCCCACCGCAACGTGAGACGCTCCACTTCATAATTCGAATCGCCGCGCGCTTCCGGTGAAGAGGTCCCGAGGCGGCCAAGGGGCGGGGCAGGCAGTCCGTGGACCCGCCCAGGCGGGGGCGGAGCTCACACCATCACCCGCGCTGACGTCACATAAGCCGACATCACCTCAGACGCGCGCGGAGCAATCACAGAGCACGCCGCGGCTACAGAGCTGCTCGCCGCTTTCCTGGCCTAGAGATCCCTCCGCCAGGTCCCTCCCACCGCTCGGCCCTAGCGCGCTAACCCCAGCCGGGAAGAGCTGTCTCTTACGCGTACGCTATCTTTCCTCCGGCATGGCACCGGGTCTTTTCTCTTCGGCTCTCGGTCACGGCGCAAGGATACCTTAGGGTAGTTACTGCCCGGAGAGGCGTGGTCAGCGGAAGGCCCCACCCCGTTGTGACGACACGGTGGCGTGCGAGCGAGTCAGGGGGTGGGGTCTGGGTTTAGTAGGAGACCCCCGGGGCGCGGGCTCGTCTCCCGACGCCCATCTGCTGACTTCTACGGCACGTCCGAGTCCGAGGTTGGAGGAGAGCCGGGCCTCCATCGGGCGACGGCGGGCGGGATGGCGTGGCTGGGGCTGCAGCAGGCGGGCGAGGCTGTGCTGGGGCAGGTGACGGAGGCGGTGAAAGGCGGCAGCCTCCTGTCCTTGCTGCTGGTGTTCTGCACCTGCACCCTCAGCCTGCTCTACCTGTTCCGCCTCGCCGTCGGCCCCCGGACCCAGCTGCCGGCCGGGGCGGTAGGTGTCCCCTCGGGGCTGCGGGTGGGGGACGCGGCGGTCAAGGCGGCTGAAGGACTGGGGGGGTTGGCGACCTCGGCGCTGACCTGCGCCCTGGCCCTGCTGGCGGGGCTCGGGCTGGCGGCCGCGCTCATGGCCCTGGCCCTGGTGGCCGCCGCGGCGCTGGCCGCAGTCTCTGCGGCGGTTCTCGGGGCGGGCGTGGTGGCGGGTGCTCTGGGGGCCGGGGCAGTGGCCGTGGCGGCGGCCCTGCTCCTGGTGGCGCTGGCGGCCGCGGCCGCCGTGTCCCTGCTGGCTCTGCTGCTGGGGGGCGCGCTGGTGGCCGCGACGCTGGTGGTCGCGCTGGCCGCGCTGGTCGCGTGCCTGGTTTTGGCCGTGGTCGCGCTCGCCGCCCTGGTGGCGGTGGCCGCCGCTCTGCTGGCCGCAGCACTGGTTGCTGTAGTGAGCGTGGGCGGACTGGCAGCCGTTGCCTTGGTGGGTGCCCTGAGTGCCCTGGTGGCCGTGCTGGCCGCCGTCGTGGCGCTGGGGGCCATCGTGGGGACCGTGATCGCGGTGCTCTTGGCATCTGTCATCCTGGTGGCCTTCATCCTGGTGGGAGCCCTCGTGTGGTTCAGTATCTTGTGGGCTGTGACACTGCCCCTAATGGCGATTTACCTCCGTGTGAAGGGGGATGTGTTCAGTTTGGTAGAGTGGGAGTAACTGCTCTGGTGTTTGGGAGCTTTCTTTCTTTCTTTTTTTTTTTTTGGGGGGGGGGCAGGCAGCACTGGGAGGGGGAGGCCCAGCCTTGCTCCTGGAGAGTTGCTGCTGGATTTGAACTGCCAAGCCAGTGGGCCGCAGTCTCTCATACAACCACTACACCACGGGCTTTTTTGATACTAGCTAAGTACCAGTTTTTCAAACTTCATGTCTTTATTTTACCTCATGGCTTTGTATCCCCCCAATATATTTGTTGACGGCATCATTCACCAGTCAACTTTTTTAAAACTTTGTGTGTGTGTGTGTGTGTGTGTGCTAGCAATGGAATCTACAATGTTAGACTAAGTAGCTCTTTTATTTTTGTTTGAACCACAGTGTGTTAGTCCGGGTAGACTAGAGAAACAAATACACAGACTCGCATATAGATATAAGGGAATGGTTTATATACAAAAGGAATGGAGCATTGAGAAAGCATCCCAACCCAGTCCAGTTCAAACTCATAAGTCCAGTATTAGCCCAGATGCCCAATACCAGTCTATAATGTCACCTTCCAACTCACGAAGTCACAGCTCAGTGACTTTGTGCAGAGTCCCGGCGCTGGCAGGGGTCTCCCCATGGCTCCTCGCGCCCAGGGCTGAGGGTCCGTCAACAGCATCCAGTGGTGGTAGAAGCACCTCAGCACTGGCAGGGGTCTCCACCTGGCTCTGCCAGCTTCAGAGGTCTGGTTCTATCAGGGCTAGGCTGTGTGGCTTCTCCTCCAGCTCCTCCTGCTCCTGGGACGCTGCCATCTTATCTTGTCTGTAGTTTGTCATCTCTGAGACTGACTCCCAACAACTGGGGAGATGGCCTCTCATCTCCATCAGGGGAATATCTCGAGATGCCCACATGGAGGCCCCATTGATACTCCATGGCTGCCTCCAGATTTACAGGCTAGACTCCACCCCTACATCTCAATCATGAAATTAACATAAGCACATGACTGCCACACACAGCAAGCATAAGGCAAAGTTATTTTCCTATACGTGGGAGTTTTGAGGAAAAGGTCATTTGCCTTTAGAAAGGTAAAGGTACCCTCGAGTGGTTTTATGGTTTGAGGAGGATGTCAGGGTGTGGGCCTTTTCCACTTGAGGCAACCATAGACCTGAGGGCTAGGATCCTTTTTCATCATTGCAAGTTTGATTTCCAGCAGACTTTCAATCTGCACGTCTCATTTTGGGACATCTAGAATACCTTCTATGGTGAGTACTGCAGAATTTGCTCATGAGCTGGTCTCTCTCTCTTTAAAATGAGAGGACCTTATTCTTCTACAAAGCAAGAGGCCTGAGATACCTTTTGCTTACTGATAAATGTAGCTTTGAAAAATGTCTCCTCTGCTTTTCACATTTCAAATTAATATTTTGGTATTTCTGTGCCTCCTTTGGGCAAGGTTTTTTTTTCCCCTTGGCTTTAAAATTTTTTTAAGTGTTCAGAAATGTGGCCATTTGGGCTTGGGACTTAAAAAAATTAATTGGGAGTTAATAACATCATCCCATAGTTCAAGCATGTCAAGTAGAATTGTGCGATTGCTATTATCATCAACTTAGGCAAAATTTGGAATGCGACTAAACTTGTGAATAGGTGTCTGAACTCCTGGTGAAGAAACTACGGTCTTTCTTGTTTGTCTGGTTCCCGTTGAACAGTTTCATGGAGCTATGTGCGGGGCAGTGCCCAGCCTCTAGTCATTTAGCCAAACCCTCATTTAAATTTTTTCGTCCCTTTTACTGTGGCTACTTTCTTAAGATATTTGTTAATGAACTATTCTTAAATTAATTTTGCTATTTAGTTTTTTGATAACTTCCCTTAATATTAATCGCACTTTGATTTTAAATACATGTATACTGGACTTCTTTTATAAAACTAAATGAGAACTGAAAGTTTTAAAAAATTTTTGTCTTATATTGCAGAAAAGTCCACCATATATTTTCTCTCCAATTCCATTCCTTGGTCATGCAATAGCATTTGGGAAAAGTCCAATTGAATTCCTAGAAAATGCATATGAGAAAGTAAGTACTATTTTAAAGAATCACTTTTCAAATACCCCCCTCCCCCCAAATGTTTCTCAGTTTCCTAGTGCTGCTGTAGCAGAAGTTTAGCAGGTAGTTGATTTCAAAGAAGGGGGCATATTTTTCTTTAATTTCAGAGTATAAACATGTACATCAAAGTCACTTATGTGTGAATTCTCTACTAATTTTCTCTCCCTAAGCCTGGCTGTCTTATTCCATTTCTCTCTGATTGCTGCCATCATTCATCCAGTTTTACAAAGCATCAGAAACCTAAGATTCATTCTTGATACTTACCTCTTATTATCAAACCAAAGCCAAGTCTTAAGATTCTGTCTCAAATAATTTAGTATCTGTTTCCTTCTGTCTGCACTATGTCACCATTACCTGGTACGAAGCATTCATCATTAGGGTCCTGCCCTGAGCTCTAACTGGTTCTGTTGCCCTCATTTCCAGTTTGAAAGAAACCCTGAAAACCAGCTGGGTTAGTGTTCTTTTAAGCTTTCATGGTTTTTAAGCTCTCTTCATTGCTTTCGAGGCTCTTCCTGGCCTGCCCTTCGATGTGTTTTTCCTGAATGGCCTTTGAGCATGCTTGGCCATCAAGCTGGTGCCCACTCATCTCTCAGATTTTAGCATAGATGTCTCTTCTGCTTCAAAGCTCTCATTTGCAGATTATTTAATCATGTTCTTGCCTTGCGTCAATACCTCTCATATTGGCAATGATTTATAGGGCCTTGGTGGGGCAATGATTAAGTGCCTGGCTAATAACTAAAAGATCTGGTGATTTAAACCAGTAAGTGGCTTTGTGGGAGTAAAGATCCGGGCAACCTTTCATAAAGGTCACAGCCTCGGACACACTATGGGCAGCTCTGTTTTGTCCTGTAGACTCTCTCTCTCTGTGAGTATAAAATGACCGAACAACAACTCTGAGCATTAATGTGCATCTTTCCAAATGTAATTAATGTGCATCTTTCCAAATGAATCAAGCTTCATAAGCCAGAGACGGTGCTTTTCTTTTTGCTCATGCTTGTGTCTCCGGAGCCCTTCTTATCAAACTGCTCTTCAATAGCAATCAGCAAACTGCACAGGAAGAATTTTTTGCCTAACCGCAATATAAATCTACCAAATGAAATCATACATGTTGATGAAAATGTGATAAAACTGATAGTAAATAAATATCTGGTGCTTTTAGATAACAAGCACTATACAAATGGTCATATCTTTTCTGGATTTTTATTTATTTTTAATTATAGTTAAATTTCTGTATTCTCAGATCTATTCTTTGCAGAATTACCTATAATAAAAAAACAAACAAAAAAAGAAAAGTTAGCCATAGGTGCGATAATGGAACAGCTAATAAGTAAATTTTTTTTTTTTGGGTGGGGGGGGGGCATCACTGCTCTCCGGTGGTGGGAGGAGGAGGCCCAGCCCCACTGCTGGAATTGAACCTCCATCCCAGTGGGCTGCAGTCCTGTGCACAACCACTACGCCACCGGGGCTCAGCCCTAATAAGTAAATTTAAATGATGGTATTTATGTAAAAAATTTTCCATGTAAACAATGACAAAACAAAAAAATTGTACTTACAGTACATTTGCAAATGAGTAAAGAAATGCTATTATCTTTTAATTTGATTCCCCACAAACTTTTTGAAACTCTCTCATAAATATAAATCTAGACAGACTAGAGAAACGTATAACAAAATGAAGACATTTGCATTAAGGTTTATGAACAATTTTTTCATTTGTGAAAACAGTTCTCTGTGTTAAAAACATTAGTTTTAGTGCTGTGTGTGTGTATTGCTAATCACAATGACTGCTTTTCTCTTTAGTATGGACCTGTGTTTAGTTTCACCATGGTGGGCAAGAAATTTACTTATCTTCTGGGGAGTGATGCTGCTGCCCTGCTTTTTAATAGTAAAAATGAAGACCTGAATGCAGAAGATGTGTACAAGAATCTGACAACACCTGTGTTTGGAAAGGGAGTTGCATATGATGTGCCTAATCCAGTAAGTGACACTCTGTTGAAGAAAGAGAACTCTACTGTGATAATTGCACTTGGTTGGGTAAATAGTATAAATGTAGAACCATGTTGAGGTGGTGGGTTACTCTCACCCCGCTGTAAAATGCAGCTGCTTCAGGTCAGGGTATATTTCTGTGGTCACATTGAACCAAAACGCTGACTAACATCCCGCACTTTGCAGACTTTTGGCATGGTGTCTAGAAAATTCAAATACTTATTACTTTATTCACATAGTTTATCAGAGTCTTGACATACAAATGTCCCAAAAGACTAAATCCATCAATTGTCTAAGTGTGAATTTATTGTGTTCAGATTGTTGAAATTCGGTAGTGTCGATGAGGGGCAGCCGAAAAGAGGACGGTCCTCAGAGAGGTGGATCGGCCCAGTGGCGGCAGCAGTGAGCGCTTGCCAGGATGGCGCAGGACCAGGGGTGCTTTCTGTTGAGCTTAGGGCCGCTGTGAGTCGGAGCCGACGCCGAGGCGCCTCGCGACAGTGCAAGTGAAGAATGCGGTCTGTGTGAGACTCGAGAGGGGCCCGATGGGAAGGAGTGTTACAGGAACGTTAAACCATCACGGTGTGTGAAAGCAGCAGGGAGGCCATGTTTGACATGAAGACCACCAGGCATAAGGCAAGGAAGAGGCCAGACACGCCTCCACCTTCCACACTCTTCTCCTTCCGACGCCAGCCATCCCTCCCACCAAAAAATAAAACGACACCGAGTGCCATCGGTAAAGTTGATGCGGATGCGTAGCGACCCTGTAGGATGGCACTGAAGTGCCCCTGTTGAGTGTCCAAGACTGAAACGCGCTCCGGGAGCAGAAAGCTGGTCTTTCTCCCAAGGAATGTGGTTGGTGGTTTCAAACTGCTGACCCTGAAGTTAGCAACCCAATCAACGAGTAACCCCTCCCACCCAGGATCAGTCTCCTTTGTCCCTCCCACTGCACCCTTTAATTATTCATCTTGCGTTCTGTAATTCTATACAAAAGCCACACACAAATTGTAAACAATGCTCATGATAACAGGCTTTATTTGGGAAGTTACCATACAATTCAGGGGAGAAAAGCTCAGGCTACAGTTCTTCAGTCCTCTCTTTCTGACCCTTAGCTTCTTGAGCTGCCCTCTACCCTTTGCCCTATTTAGAGCTGTCAGTAGATGTTCTAAAGGCATGCCACCTGCTATAAATCTCAAACTGAAGCTATTCAGCACTAGCTATTTGGGTCAGTAAACTCAGTTTGCCCAGTTAAGTAACTGGACAACCACTCCACAAGCCAGCCTCCTACCTCAAAGTACTCTGTTCACTTGCCATATGAACTAGGCTGTCCACCTTTCTTTCTCATGATCCAATTTCTGTTTTGTAGTTGCTACGCCTGTGTCACTCCTCTAATGCCAAAACTGTTTCCTGGATCCAGAGGTTTCGTGTATAGGGATCTTGAGGTCCATTCCTGGCCTTTTCTCTTGCTGGTGGTAAAACTCTCTCCTGCTTTTGAGATGCATTATTTTGTACCCAGGCAATTACAATGCACATCTAATAATCACAGCTGAGTCATAATCCAATCAATTTGGTATTCCACGCGTCCTTTCTCAGCAAGGAAAGTGGGTGACTAGGGGTGACAAAGGGTATGGCTAGAAAGTCATGGAGTCAGGAGTGGGAACAAAAAGATGGGTAGTAGGTAGGATTCCTAGTTCATCGTTTTTCTAGGGCCCTGACACTAAGTGACTTCTGCATGTTTCTTGAATATATGTATACATTTTGCAAGTTTTCCATTTATGGTGTTCTTTTACGTTTTTTTTTGGGGGGGGCATTACTTACCTCTGGTGGGAGTATGAGGCCCAGCTTCGCTCCTGGAGAGCTGCTGCTGGATTTGAACCGCCAACCCTGTGGGCCGCAGTCCCGCACACAACCACTACGCCACCGGGGCTCAGCCCTTCTGGTGTTCTTTTAAAAATGAGTTCCCTTTTTTTTCTTTTTAGCAGTTCCTTTTTAAAACTACTGAGGAAGTAAGTTACTTTTAGACTTACATAGTTATGCTAACCCAAGTGGATCTGGGGGTAAAGCAAAAATGGGTTGTGCTGATAGACATCCTTAATTTTCTGAAGGTTTTCTTGGAACAGAAGAAAATGCTAAAGAGTGGCCTCAACATAGCCCAGTTCAGAGAGCATATTCCTATAATTGAAAAAGAAACAAAGGAATACTTTGAAAGTTGGGGAGAAAGTGGAGAAAAAAGTAAGTGGAAAATGTTTTGTAATTTGTACTAATATTTATACTTTTCTGTGAATAGAAATATGTGTGAATGTATGCATATAAAATAAACTGCAGTAAATGCAAAACTACTTTGGAAGTAATAACAGAAGAATGCTATGATTACCATGCATTTAAGATATACCTGAGAATAAATGATTTAGCAGAAACCTAAAATAGCTTACTCCAAAAACCAAAAAAGTCAAGCCCACTGCCATCAAGTTGGTTCTAACTTACAGTGATATTCCCAAAATTACAGAGTTTTTCAGCACATTTTTTATGCACTTTTTGTGTTAAAATTGGGTACTTGGCTGATATTCGGGTTGGCTTATACTCAAGTATGTACAGTATTTGGCCTACTACCTCCATTTCAGAAAAAGAAAATAGGCACAACCTCCCCTACCAATGAAAAACTTTTCTCCTCTATCCTTAATCCATAAAGTTAGCTTCATTGGATCATTCCTGTACCCCCATCCCATCCCCACCCCCAGGCAATAGCATCTCTCACTTGAGAAACACTGCCATCTAGGGTTTCTAAGACTATATCCGTCTTTACAAAAGTAGATAGCCTCATTTTTCGAAACGGTACGACCCAGCTATGTTGTAGAAATACTATACAAGTAATGCACGATAAGATTTAAGTAAGCTGAAAGTGTCAGGTCACTTGAAGATAGCAAGTACTATTCCCAATAGTTTAATTATATATGTAAAACTTATTTCGCTAGTATTGTATGCAGGCGAATTATTCCATGGAGAAAAATACACATATAAGCTTGCTCTGCCACAGGAAATTTGATTTTAGCCATTTCTACTAGAAATCTGAAATTTCTACTTTTTTTTTTGTGGGCGTCACTGCCTCCTGGTGGGAGTAGGAGGCCCAGCCTTGCTCCTGGAGAGCTGCTGCTGGATATGAACTGCCAACCCAGTGAGCCACAGTCCCGCACACTACCACTATGCCACCAGGGCTCAGTCCGGACTTTTTTTTTTTTTGAGCAATAGGTAGTCACGACAATTTATTGACAATAATGCACAGTTTACAACTGCTGTTTCCCTGACCACATCTAGGACTATTTTATCCATTAAGTTTTAATGTTGTTTGGACATGCTGACATATATCAACTGGTACAGTTTACATCAAGTTTCACACTTAGCTTTGCAAAGACTTACACATAAAGGGCACGCACACACGCATTCAGCAGCTGGGAAGAGTCACAAAACTTCAGCTCCATGCTCTCAGGTTTGTGCGTTCATGACACAGCTGGTAAGGATCAATCGCATATCAGTTTCTCCTCTTCCAAAAAGAGTTTGCTCTGGGTTTTATTGCAAAAGAGATTCCTTCAAGTGTCTCTTCCTTGCAGGTGTCTTTTCCCACAGCTTTTTCCTTAGCCACAGGTCAGAATGAAGCTGAAGAAAGCAATGACAGCCTCCACAGTCTTTCTCTTTTCCTTTTCTGGCCTGCAGTAGGTTAAAGTTCTGACCCTAGTAGCTTCAGGACATTAGGAAGCAAAGGACCCACCCGCTTGAGGATCTGTGAAGTCTCCCAGCACGGCAGGTTTCCCACGGGGTAATCGGTCTGGGAGTATCAGAGGGAATGACTGGTGTTTGCAGCTGACTAAAATGTGTTCAGACAGTGCAGAGACAGGATAGACATTCTTGGCACAGTTTTGTTAAGCTGAAGATGCCAAAGTGTTCAAGGGCCAAACGATTTCTGATGCACTTGTCATGGCACTGGCCAAGGTGGAGGCTGCCATTTTGCCAGCAGAAGAGTATTTACTTTTGTTTGCATAGTATATCACTTGCTGTTTAGTTTAAACTAGATTGCACTAAGTGTTGCCTTCAGGGCAATTGCAGAAAACAACAATTGCCGGCAGGACACTGGACCTCCATCACCACATTCTCAAGTCTTGGAAACTGGCAGAACAGTTCGTTGTCCTACAGGGCCCTACTCATGGGCATTTACTTAGGAGCAGTGAGTTTGGTATGGGTTTGGGGAAGTTGATTGGCTAGATTTAAAACCATACAGTGTCATCTCTTGCCGGGAAGCCCATGATTGGTTGGTTTTCTTTTATGTGTAGTCGAGACGCCACCTTTCAGTCCCCAATCCCTGCGACCTAGGAGGTTATCCTATCTTGACGTTTTGAATCTCCATTCCTGGGGAAGCACTTCATGAATGCTGTCAGATGCTGTGCTCTTTCTGTGTCCTCTATTTTTCACTCTGTGTCTTTGCACCGGTTGTTGGTAGCTGCTGCTGTTAGAATTACTTCTTGCAGCCAGCCCGCTTGCTGTTCTTCCTTTTTGCTGCTGTTAGCATACTCAGAAGGGTTTAGCAATCCCCTCGCCACCTTCAGTTTTGTGTTTTCAAGGTCAAGAGTCGCTCCTTAGCGCGCGGCCTTTATGGCATTTACATTAGCCGCCCAGAGGGATGGGGTGTTTGCAATCACTGGGGTATTTCGCTTCAGTGCCGTGCTCTGGTGTGTCTAGATTTTGATAGCTTACTGTATATACTCAAGTATAAGCCGACCCGAATATCAGTTGAGGCACCTAATTTTACCAGAAAAATTACATTAAAAATGTGCTGAAAAACTCGGCCTTTTTTTTTTAAAAAAGAAACAAACAAACCTCGGCTTATACACTAGTATGTATAGTAATATGAGTAGGATTTTGTTAGTATGCTTTTCTTAGTTTTCTTTCATGATGGCTTTGTATTTCTAAGAGGACAGAATCCCTAATAACAGTGGTTCTCAACCTTCCTAATGTTGCGACCTTTTAATACAGTTAGTTCCTCACATTGTGGTGACCCCAACTATAAAATTATTTTTGTTTTTACTTCATAATTGTAATTTTACTACTTCTATGAATTGGGCAATCCTTCTGAAATAGTCGTTCGACCTCTGCAGGCACCTGTACCCACAAGTTGAGAACCGCTGCCTTCCAAGAACTTTTGTAGACAATAATGGGAATGGTCTCCTCCCCTCCAGATTTGTTTGAAGCCCTTTCCGAGCTCATCATTTTGACGGCTAGCCATTGTTTACATGGACCGGAAATCAGAAGCCAACTTGACAAAAAGGTGGCACAGCTGTACGCAGACTTGGATGGAGGTTTTAGCCACGCAGCCTGGCTGTTGCCTGGTTGGCTGCCTTTGCCAAGCTTCAGGTATGAAATTGATGAACTATCAAGATATTCCCCTCAAAGAAATTCGTACTGTTACTGCAGTGTTGCTATACTTTGCTTTTTGTTGTTGTTGTTGTTTGGGGCATCACTGCCCTCTGGTGGTGAGAGTAGGAGGCCCAGCCTTGCTGCTGAATTTGAACCTCCAACCCAGTGGGCCACAGTCCCACGCACAAGCACTATGCCACCGGGGCTCAGCCTGCTATACTTTGCTTTAACAGATTTAAAATTGAACTAGAAAATTGAGAGTGGATGTGAACTCCCATCATAGAAGACTTCTGTATAGGTTTTCTTCATATACTTCACTCATTTAAGGTCCATTCAGTTTAATAAAAAGTGATTTGTTCATGTATTTTATGCTTAAAAATCTAATTTTTGGGCTGAGCCCCGGTGGTGTAGTGGTTGTGCGCGGGACTGCGGCCCACTGGGATGGAGGTTCAATTCCAGCTCCACGGAGCAAAGACTGGGCCTCCTACTCCCACCACCTGAGGGCAGTGATGCCCCCCCCCCCAAAAAAATCTAATTTTCATATATCATCCGTGTACTTAGTAAAAGCTATGATCTGATTTAAAAATGATCACAGCTCTCTAAATATTTGAACCTGCCTTTAACTGTTGTGTATTATGAAATTTCCATGTCTCGAAGTATTAGTGCCTACATTTAGTTTTCCACTTGGATCTTTGGTAACTATACTTTGATTTTCTTTCTTTTTGGGGGGGCAACACTACCCTCTCCTGGTGGGCGTAGGAGGCCCAGCCTTTATTCCTGGGGAGCTGCTGCTGGATTTGAACCTCTATCCCAGTGGGCCGCAGTCCTGCACACAACCACTATGCCGTCGGGGTTCAGCCCACTTTGATTTTTTTTTTGGGGGGGGGCATCACTGCCCTCAGGTGGTGGGAGTAGGAGGCCCAGCCTTTGCTCTTGTGGAACCGCTGCTGAAATTGAACCTCCATCCCAGTGGGCCGCAGTCCCGCGCACAACCACTACGCCACCAGGGCACAGCCCAAAACTTAGTTCTTACATGAAAGGAACTATTTTCTGTAAATTCTTAATAACATTGCTAGGGCTGAGCCCTGGTGGCGTAAGTGGTTGAGTGCGGAACTGCAGCCCGCAGGCTTGGCGATTCAAATCCAGCGGCGGCTGGGTGGTGTCCACGACCACCAGAGGCAGTGATGCCCACAAAAAAAAAAAAAAAAAAACTACAGAAATAACAGTGCTGGATAAGCATTTTATGATCTCCATTTCCTGTTGTTATGCATATTCATCAGTTACTTGAGTTCTAAAATGAAAGAAGGTTGCTATGGGATGTCTTTCGCTGCCCTGGAGGCCACTCTCACTCATAGCTGCCCGCTCGCCAGGGCAGAACTGCCCTGTGGGGTCTTGATCCTGAAATCCTTCCCATGGGTACAAAGCCCCCTCCTCCTCCTGGCTTTGAGCTCTCCTAACCTTTTGATTACCAGCCCAACCATTAGGCCACCAGGTCCTGGTTATTAATAAAGTTCATTTGTTGGTAGGACCTATTATTTATTTAAAGAAAAATGGTTTCATTTTTGAATTACAGGCGCAGGGACAGAGCTCATCGAGAGATAAAGAATATTTTCTGTAAGGCAATTCAGAAACGCAGACAGTCAGAGAAAAAAATTGATGACATGCTCCAAACTTTACTAGAATCTACATACAAGTAAGTAACATTTAGATAAAATTAAGTTTCAGCAGGAAATTGCTTGTTAAAATACTATTAATTAATGTTCTGTTAAAATTATTATATTGTCAAAATAAGTCATTAGCTATGATCCTTGGATATTTTATTGATTTATTTATTTACCTATCTATCTATCTATCCCATTGGGTCTCACCCACAGCTACCTTATTCAGTGGATGTTTCACCCTCCCAAGTGTCTTGTTGGCCCATAATTTACATGCCATACAATTCAGTCATTCAGTCCCATGGGGGCATTGTTTAGTCACCACTGTGCCAGTCTTGGAGCCCAACCCCACCCCACCCCACCCCACTCTAGATGAATCACCTTTAATGTGAGTTGTGCAATCACAAGCAGTTCTAGTGCTCCCTCCCCTACCGCTTTCATTATTTACTCCCAGAGCTTTGGACATTTTATTTATTTATTTATTTTTGTTTGTTTGTTTGTTTGTTTGTTTTTTGGGGCATCACTGCTCTCCAGTGGTGGGAGTAGGAGGCCCAGCCCCACTGCTGGAATTGAACCTCCGTCCCAGTGGGCCGCAGTCCCGCGCACAACCACTACGCCACCGGGGCTCAGCCCCTGCTTTGGACATTTTAAATGGAAGAGACTAAGTTGTTGAAATCCCACTCCCTACTGAAACCCCAGCACCTGGCCATGGTGGGACATTTCTTATTAATCTGGCAGTGAAGTCTTCAATGAAAACCATCATCTTCTAATGGTTTAGCCCCTTTTTTGTAAGGAAAAAAAAATAATTGTGGCTTGTGGTAGGCAAATCAAAGGATTTTATGATGTCTGAAAAATATATTCATTCTTTTGTTGACAGGGTAGGCCTGAAATGTGTCTGGCAAATTCTAAATATGCCCAATTGGTTTATCCCACAGAAATGGATGTTCTCTGACGGACGATGAGATAGCAGGGCTGCTTATTGGACTGCTGCTGGGAGGGCAGCATACATCCTCAACCACTAGTGCTTGGCTGGGCTTCTTTCTGGCCAGAGACAAAAGCCTTCAAGAGCGCTGTTACGTAGAGCAGAAAACCATCTGTGGAGAGGATCTGCCTCCTCTAAATTACGACCAGGTTTGTTTGAGATGTCAGTCTCTTCGCTGCCTTATTATTCTGCGGTGAGAGGGGCAATTTGAGATTTTTCGTCATAATATTGGTTAAATTACTTAACTTCCGTTCTTTGTGAGAATTCCTCACAGCTGTCCCTGGGATGTCCATTAAACTCTATCAGGTGTGCTTGGGCTTGGCACCTTAGAAATCTTTGATGTTTCTTCTTTGGTGTTAGAGGGGGACTAGCGGACTTTGGTACTTCTGCCACTCAAGGAGCCTCTGTTGTGTGTCTTCTTGTTGTTGTTTTGTTTTCTGGGCAATACTGCCCTCTGGTGGTGGGAGTAGGAGGCCCAGCCTTTGCTCCTGTGGAGCCACTACTGGAATTGAACCTCCATCCCAGGGGGCCGCAGTCCCGCACACAACCACTACGCCACCGTGGCTCAGCCCCTGTTGTGTGTCTTATACAGCACAGACGACTGCATCATCAGAACACTCCATGCTTGCTTCCATGCAAGTTATCAAAAGTGGCAGTGCTGACAGGGCCCAGGTCGTTGGCCTGAAAGCCAGAGAGGCAAGCTTAGAATTCTGTCTTCGAAACACACTTTGGTCACGCCTTCCTCCTGTATTTGATTCCTTGACTTTATTTTCATGATATTTTATGGAATTGATTTTCAAATGTTAAGTCTTGAATTCCTGGACTATATCCTGTTGATTCTTGTTTGTAATTTTTTGGATCTATTTCTGGACTCAGTTTACAAGTTTTTGTTGAGGATTTTGGCATCTATATTCCTAAAGGATAGTGGAATGGCTTTTTCCGGTCTTAATAACAGGAAAATGCAGGTTTTGTAGCATGAGTCAGAAGATGCTCTCGCTTTTTGTTCATGTGTTTAGCCTTTCTGTCCTTGGTAGAATGCAGCATTGAAGCCTGGCGCTTCTTTCTTGGGAATTTTTGATGAGCAATTCTATCTCATTTCTTTGTTGATTCACCTTAATAGCAATCCAGTAGGTTTCTTTCTTCTTTGATTTTTAAAAAAATTTCATCTTAAATTTTTTGCTCGTCATTTTTGACAAGCAGTCTAGGGAGAAGGCTGTGTGATGGAGCGCTCTGAGTCAGAGCAAATACAGGCAGACCCCGGGAATGGCGCTTTATGGGGAGCTTGCCTATGGGTCAGATAGTGAGCGTCCAGCCGGGAGCCGCGGGATGCTTCTGCTGCTTTGGTAGTTGCTAGGCTGCTGTTGTTAAAGCTATGCGAGTTGCCAAACTGCTGGTTTGCGAGGCTCTCCTGGAGCTGGCGAGAGGAAGGTAAAAATGGGGTGTGCTTACTGTCCTCCCAAGATGCATTTGTTTGACTTGAATAAATACTCCTGTGACTGTTGGAAGACTTTATTTCTTCCCAGTTTGGAAAAAGAGTACTGAGAAGTATTTTTGCTGACAAGCTCACTGTTTTGGGAGGACTAGCTGTTGAATTTCTTTGTTGTGCTGCTCTGTCAAGTGCTCTCTGCCTCTTTCTAGAACTTTGCTGACCACAGACAATGATAGACAAGTGCTCTCTGCCACTTTGAACTGCTTATTTATGCGTTTCCACCCAAAATGCAAGCCGTCTTCTACTAACACTTTTTTAAAAAGGTATAGTACTGTTAGAGATGTTACATATTTGAAAAAACTGAGAAACCTTTTCTCTTTGTAGATTAAAGATCTGAATTTACTTGATCGCTGTATTAGGGAAACCTTAAGACTGAGACCCCCCATCATGACCATAATGCGAATGGCCAGAACGCCCCAGGTAAGTCCGTTGGCCAGTCTCCCCACCCAGACGTGTTTTCATATCCCATGAAGAGGCTCTCTCATACTATCAAAGAAACACTCTCAATAACTTCCCATTTTACATAGTCTACCTATGTAAAAACTTTTTATACAATTATATGTTAGTCTACTTTCTGCACTTTCCTTTATCATTTAGACTTTTTCCAAATGCAAGTATTTTTCTCCTGAAAAAGAAATTCCGACTGTATGGAAGTGTATAATTCAGGCTTCCTGAAATGCAACCTTAGTTAAAGTCTTTACAACTGTATTTTCACTTTATGTATGTACTTCAACCATAATCGGGAATTAGAGTAATTTTTAGTTGGCTTAGTCTTACAGCTGTTTTTTTCAGTGTTTATATAGCTCACACATTACTACTTTGTTATACAGTAACATGACTGTTTGGTGGCATAATTGTTCAATTATCTAAAGCAGTGGTTCTCAACCTTCTTAATGCTGCAGCCCTTTAATACAGTTTCTCGTACAATTGTGGTGACCCCCTAACCATAAAACTAATTTCATTGCTACTTCATTCTGTAATCTTGCTACCATATGACTTGGGTGACCTCTGTGAAAGAGTCGTTCGAGTCCCAAAGGGGTTGCAACCCCCTGGTTGAGAACTGCTGATCTAAAGGAATATGTTGCTCTCATTTATAGATGGTGGCAGGCTATATCATTCCTCCAGGCCATCAGGTGTGTGTGTCTCCCACGGTTAACCATAGACTGAAAGACTCCTGGTCACAGCGTCTGGACTTTAATCCCGATCGCTACTTAGAAAACTCCCCAGCATCATCAGAGAAGTTTGCTTATGTGCCATTTGGAGCCGGTAAGGTTAATATTTTTTGATCCCTATTATTTCCCCAGGTAGCATATTTGTTCTTGTGAAAATAATCCACGAGTCTTTGTATGTACATCTCTCTTCCTTATAAGGGCATCCCTACAAAATTTTGTAGATGTAGGATCTTTAAGAATTGGGGAGCTGAGCCCCGGTGGCGTAGTGGTTGTGCGCGGGACTGCGGCCCACTGGGATGGAGGTTCAATTCCAGCTCCATAGGGGCAGAGGATGGGCCTCCTACTCCCACCACCAGGGCAGTGATGCCCTAAAAAAAAAAACAAACAATTGGGGAAGGGGCTGAGCCCTGGTAGCACAGTGGTTGTGTGTGGGATTGCAGCCCACAGGATTGATGGTTCATATCCAGCAGCGGCTCTCCAGAAGCAAGAGTGGGCTTCCTACTCCCATCAGGGCAGTGATAGTCACCCCTCCCCTCCCCCCCCAAAAAAAAAGAATTGAGGGGGAAAATGTACTAAAAGATACTGTTCTGTGAATAATATCGTTACATAGTGCTCCATATCCTTTCTGCCTGCCTTGTCTTTTTTTTTTTTTTTTTTAATTTTTTTTTTAATTTTAGGCATCACTGCCCTCAGGTGGTGGGAGTAGGAGGCCCAGCCTTTGCTCCTGGGAGCCGGAATTGAACCTCCATCCCAGTGGGCCGCAGTCCCGCGCACAACCACTACGCCGCCGGGGCTCAGCTCCTGCCTTGTCTTTTCAGGTCCCTTCTCCTTTATTTAATTGGCCCTCATGGCGTGGGATAGATCATGCGCTGCGCTGTGTATGTGTAAGGCCACTGGTTGGAACCCACCAGCACCTCTGTGGGAGAAAGATGAGGTTCCCATAAAAATTTTAAAAAATGAAAATGAAAAATTTAGGAAACCTGAAGGGGCACTTTTTAAAAAAAAATTATTTTATTGGGGGCTTGTACAACTCTTACCACAGTCCACACATACATCCATTGTGTCAAGCACTTTTGGACATTTGTTTCCCTCATCATTCTCAAAACACTTGCTTTCTTCTTGAGCCCCTCATATCCACTCCTCATTTCCCCCTCCCTCCGTGCCCCCCCCTCCCCCAAGGGGGCAGTTTCTGTTCTGCCTCATGGGATGGCTATGAATGAGTTGGAGTTGACTGGGGGGAATTTTCCGTATTTGATTTAGAACTCTCCGTCAATTTCTGCCACAGAAATATTGGAGTTAACCATATCCTTCAGTTGACATCTCAGACTAATATATAAACAAATTATTGCCTCTAAAGAAAAGGCAGAGGCAGCCTTTTTTAAGTTTGCAAAAAAAAAGTTTGTCAACTTTTTGCAATTATTAGCTTCTTAGCGCTGTGAAAAACCTTACGATAAAATGGTCTTTAAATTTGAGCAGGTTAGGGCTGAGCCCCGGCAGCCTAAGTGGTTGAGTGCAGGACTGTGGCCCGTGGGTTTGGCAGCTCAAATCCAGCGGCGGCTCTCAGGAGCAGTGCTGGGTAGCTCCCACGACCACCAGAGGCAGTGATGCCGCCCCCCCCCC
>PVJH01027308.1:0-28867 GCA_004026705.1 Nesogale talazaci | reverse complement strand
TTGTGTTTGGTGACCATGACTACTGCAGCACAATGAGAGCTGGTGAAAGAGAGTGTGATTGGGCCACTTGGTGACAGCGTACATTACGGTAAGGGCTGCCCATGGGAGCCTCCCTCCCAGTCAGACTCCGTTTCATGCTTGGGAGAACGCATTCTCCACATCGCAGACTGTGCCTTGCCAGCCGTCCCCACAGCTCTGGAATCCAGGTCACAGGGTTCCAGGTGGCAGCAGCAGGGAGGTGTGTTTGTGAATGTGTGAGGGGTTCACTTACTGGAAGGACAGGATGGTTCCTTTTCCCGCCCTTGTGTAGAGTTCCATGCTTCTTGCTTCTGTGGCGGCGCAGTCTGGCTGCTCTCCTTCCAGATCCAGCCTGGGTGGCAGACCCGTACATCCACACACAGGATGGTGGAAGCCTCCCGTTACAGACCACAGTGCAGTCAGAGGCTGAGGTAGGCCACGCTTCCTTAAGGCCACCAACAGTGACCATTCGCTGCTAGCGGTGAACTCAGACGAAGTTGAGGTGCCAGATCAACTCCTCCCTGAGCACACGTCCACCCTGGTACGGAGAGCCCTCAGTGCAACCCAGGCATGGTTGCCATTGCTGGTTGTCCTCAGTTGGTGTCAACTCATGGTGACCCACTGCTCACAGAACAAAGCATCGCCTGGTCCCTTGCCATCGTAGGGTTGTTGCTGTGTCTGAGCACATCATTGGTGGCCGTGGGGTCAATCCATCTCCTGAAGGATTTTTCTCCTTTCCTCTGACCTTCTCCCCTTGCAAGCATGGGGTCCTTTTCTAGGGATTGGGCTTTCCTGATGACCTGTCTGTGTTAGTCCGGGTAGACTAGAGGAACAAATTTCAGAGACACGCATATAGGTGTTTATATACAAAAAAAGAAAGGGTTTATGTACAAAAGAAATGTGAACCTAAGAAGGCATCCCAATCCAGTCCAGTGCAAAGTCATAAGTCCAATAATAACCCATACGCCCGAAATCAGTCTATAAAGTCTGCTTCCGACTCAGGAAGTCACAGGTCAGTGGGTGCAGAATTCTGGCGCTGGCAGGGGTCTCCCCATGGCTCCTCGCTTCCAGGGCTTAGGTCCATCAACAGCATGCCACTCCAGCTTCAGAGCTCTGTCTTCATCAGGGCAAAGCTGTGTGTTCTCTCTGCTGGCTCCTCCAACTTCTCAGATGCTGCCAGCTTGCCTGTGATTAATCGTCTCTCAAACTAACTCCCAACAACTGGGGAAGATAGCTTCTCATCTTCACGAGGGAAATACCGCGAGATTTCCCAGGAGTCTCAGGTGAAAGTCATGCCTACACAGAGGCCTCATCAGCTACTCAATGGCTTTCTCCTGATTAACAGGCCAGACTCCACCCCTACATTTCAATTATAAAATTAACATAAGCACCTGGCTGCCACACTGTCCAAAGTCAATGAGTTGGAATCTCCCCATTCTTGTGTCTAAGGATTTTTCAGTCTGTAGCTCCTCCAAAACAGAAATGCCCGAGCCGAACCAGAGTACATTATCCTCTTCTGAGATGATAAACTTCTAGGTTCCCATGCTGACGAGTCATAGACTCTCCAGACTGCATGCTTTCCCCCCAATTCTTTGTGTTCTCTTCTGGACAGGACGATATCAGGGGTGACTCCACACCAACCCGTCTATAGGATTCCCCATAGTGATTGGTCCAACAGAGGGAGCACACGCTACAAATATTCATAGTGTGATGTTGGTAGATGCTCCCTGGGACAAAGATGTGACCATCGGCCCCATGAAGATGAAACTGGTATAACCAAACTCATGGCATTGAGCAGATTCTGCTTCATAGAGGCCCCATAGGACAGAATAGGACTTCTCCATCGGGTTTTTGAGACTGAAAATCCTCATGGGAACAGACGACATCCCCTTTCTTCCAACTTGTGGGTTTAAATGGCCAACCCGGGGCTAGCAGTCCAAAGCTTAACCAGCTGGGTGACCTTAGGGGGCCGAGGTAAACTTGGTACCACCGGGGACTCAACAGTAATGGATTTGGTTTGGGTTAATTCAAGAGGAAAAAAGTCTTGATGATGACTCCTTACTCAGTGACAGCTTTCTGGACAACGGAGAGAAACAGGGTCCCGTCCTGTGCCCTCTCACCGCTGTGCTGTCGGGCCCATCATGGCCGTCACGGGGTCAGCCCATCTCAGTGAGGATCTCCCTCTTTCTCTGCTCTCTGCTTTACTGAGCCTGAGGTCCTGCTCCAGGGATTGGTCCTTCCCAATCACAGGCTGGGAGAGCAGGAGACAAGACTCCATCGTCTCACTTGTGGGAGTTTTCTGACTGTCCTTCTGAGAGACATTTGGGTTTCTCTGGGAGCCTGTGCCAACACAATCATCTGGAGGCAGCTGTCTTCTTCCTGCTTCATTGTCTAACTCATGAATAATGAGGCTATGAGGTCAGTGACATTGCCATGGCATGGACCAGGGGCACCTTATACCTCCAAGTGACTTCTTTGCTTTGTCACACTTTATGGTGTTTTTTTTTTTTTTTGGGGGGGGGGTTGTTGTTTTAATGGTGCCCAAGGTAATACGACTTCCTTTCATGTCTTGCCTGCTGCTTTCCCAGACTTGAAATGCAGACTGAAGTAAAATGAGATCCTTGACCACTGACTTTTTTTTTTTTAATCCTCTGTTGATCATGGCGCTGCTTCTTGGTCCAGTTGGGAAGATTTCTATGTTGAGGTGTCATCCCTACTGATGGGTGTGGTCTTGGAACTTCCATCGGCAAGCGCTCCAAGTCGTCCTTGCTTAGGGCGAGCACGGCCGTGTCACTTGCAGATCACAGGTTGTTAACGAGACGTCCTCCCATTTTCACTCTGCATTCTACTTCAGCTGGGCAAGTTTCTCGACTCCAAATTCTTTTTGCTCTCATGGGTGTTTTTAACTCGCAGAACGGACGACGGCCAGGAGGTGTTGCTCCATGACACGAGAAGGGGGCCCTCTTGGTCCGGGGGCCGGGCTCGGGGCCAAGGTGGGAAACATGGTGCTTGCCTTCCAACACAATGGAAAAGAGTTGTGTTGGGAGGGTCAGCCGAAACCAAGACCCCTGTCCTTGAGCCCGTTTCCTTGGGGCCTTCGGGAGTGTTGATCAGGGAATTAGAGGCAGTGGGGTGGCCACTTAGATGCTGCTTATTTTTCCTGGATGGATTTTGTCCAATAGCAAAAAGGAATTTTGCAAAAACTCTTACCCACCCACAGATTTTCATGAACATGTCACTGACCAGAGACAGCTTTGAATTTTGTACGACTTGACTCATTTCTCCACAGGCATTTTGCCTGGCAAAATCCAAGCGTATTTGCTTTGGCTTGAGTACGGGGCAGTTTGCTTTTTAAGTAACATTGGATTCTGGATACAAGAAAATAAACACAGAGCTAGGGTTGTGTCCCCACTCCCTAAGGCCCGCACTACGGGTACGTGGGCCAGCGTTGGTCAGGCATTTATTGAGGAAAAGTAAATTCACTGTAAGAGAAACCTTCCCTACCCTCCCATCCCCGCCCATAGCCTTCATTTTGTCATTTAGATAAGACTTGGCATTGATTGGTGACCAAAATTGTTTAACCAGAAATGAACCAGGGAAAATATCCTCCAAGTGCACCTTTGTTATCACTTAACAACTTTGCTATTGACGCTACTCCGTCAATTCTCAGAATCAAGTAGTGAGGGAGGGAGGGTCTGGAGACAGCTAGTCAGGCTCTCTTGGTGGTTCAAATCTAACCAAGAGTGCCCTGGAAGGAGGGCTTCAAGTGAGGTCACGTGGTTTTGGCCCTTGATGAGAGTTTTCATTCCCACCCCAGATGCACCCGTCATCAGGGAGCATCATTGAACATCTGTAAGAACTTGTTAAGATGTTAACGATATAGAGTGTGTGCATCTGGGTGGAAGTGCCAGTTCCCAGCAGGGGGCAGGACTGGAATGAATGGGAAGCAAGGCCTGTCCAGCTCCAGGGCTTCCCGTTTAACAGTCAAAGGCTTTGCGACTGACCCCAGGTCCTGTGTTCAGCCTCACTTTCATTGCCATCTCATCTCGCACACAGATGCGATGACTTGGAAATGGTTTCTTCTAGAGGGCTCTTCTTTGCCCTGGGGCCCCATCTCAAATGGGCTTCTTATTCTCTATGAGAAACCCTCCTTCCAGGATGCCACCTCTTCTTGGCACACCCGATTGGAGGTTTCTTCTCCTTTTCTCATTAAAGCAGTTTGTGGATGAGACCCAGGGCATTGCCCCGTTTCATTGTGTTGTGAGTGAGCGCCTGAGTCTCTGTGCCCCTGCAGAAGACTGTAAGCTCCTCTCAAGAGTATCCTGTTCATTGCTGTCCCCCTAATCGCTAGGACAGGGCATGTGGGTTCCACTCAGTGACAATTGTCATAGACAGGAAGGGGCACACATCAGGTGGGCACATCGTTGCCCACACATTCTTTGGGGTTGAGTATCCTTGAGTCCTGATTGATTCAGGGGGGATCTGCAAGCCTTCATATCCGAGCAGCCCGGAACCCCTGTCGTCTGCTCTCAAGGGTAACATGAATCAAATACAGTGTGGCTTGAAGCAGGAGCCTTGGTGGGGCCCTGTTCCGTGGCTAGCTGCAGAGAGATCAGTTACCTTCGAAGAACCAGGTAGCAGACTGTTTCTGTCCTGATGACCACCTTCAGCATCTCTTGGGGCAATCGACTCTGTCCTTACTACAGGGTCATAGAGTCAAGAGCAACTCAACAGTCATGGCTTTGGCTTCCATGTTCTAAATCTGAAGCACAGTCTAGTTGGTGTTGCTGTTGACTGCCTTGCACCCCCCATGGCCTCTTCAGCTGTATGACTGAATCCTGTTCATAAACATGGAACATGTATTTTTTGGCAGCTAGCATATGAAGCATACTTTTGTTTTTTTAGTTTTTTTTTTTTTTTAGGCCCAGTCATCAGTCAGGGAAATCCATTGTCTCACACATGCAGTCAGCACTTCTAGTTGTGTGCTTAAAAGGAAAGCATTACAAATATGGGGCAGACGAGAGACCAGTGCTGTTTGATCGATGATCAATAATCAAATAGAATGATTAAGATCTGGATGGAGGCCAGGGCTGCAGTCACTTCCCATCGGTTAACTATTTCCTTTCACAGGCCATGTGGATAGTGGAGTGCTGTGAAGCACAGGTTTGGAGTGGTGTTCATTCTGCCTAACGTTCCAGCCTATTCCAGATTTTGTCCCTCATGGATGAGCTTTTCTTTGCAGTGGTTTCCTTTCCCGCCTCAAACGGGATTAATCTGGGACAGAGGTCCGCGCCAGTGATCTTCACTGTTGTTCTCTTGTGTCCAGGAGTTGATTTGGACCCACCAGAACCCCCTGGGACAGAGTAGGTCTGTCTCCCAGAGTTCCCTTGACCATAACCTGAATGGTCTTTCCATCACCTGCTGACCTTAATGGTCAACACCACCATGGCTAGAGGCGTCAACCGGCCCCAAACCAAACCCACTACCCTTGAGTTGGTTCCAACTTATGGCGACCATGTTTAGAGTTTCTGAGGCTGTCTTTTTTTTAAAAATCATTTTACTGGGGGCTCGTACAACTCTTAACACAATCCATCCATCCATTGTATGCCAAGCACATGTGTACATATGTTGCCCTCATCATTCTCAAAACATTTGCTTTCTACTGAAGCCCTTGACATTAGCTCCTCATTTCCTAACCCCTTCCCCTTCTCCCCTCCCTCATGAGCCCTTGGTACTTTATCAATTATTATTATTTTGTCATATCTTATGCTGTCCAATCTCTCCCTTTCCCCACTTCCTTATTGTCTGTACAGGGAGGAGGTTATATATAGATCTTTATAATCAGTTCCCCCTTTCGACCCCACCTTCCCTCCACCTCCCTAGTATCGCCACTCTCACCACTGGTCCTGAAGGGATCATCTGTCCTGGATTTCCCATATTTCCGGTTCCTGTCTGTACCAGGGTACATCTTCTGGTCTAGCCGGATGTGTAAAGTACAATTGGGATCATGATGTGTGGGTGGGGAGGAAGCATTGAAGAACTAGAGGAAGGTTGTATGTTCCATCATTGCTACACTGTACCCTGACTGGCTCGTCTCCTCCCTGTGACCCTTCTGTAAGGTGATGTTGCTTTACCTACAGGAGACTGTAAGTCTTAACAGGAACAAACAACCTCATCTGACTCCTGACGTGAAGCTGGTGGGTTTGAACCGGCGACCTGGGGTTAGCAACGCAGATTAAATTGGTTCCGTGCAACTCCAACAGAGGGAGAGGGAGACTCATTTGAGCTTCCTGCTCAGACAGCACTAGCCTGGGTCTCGGGAGTCCCCAGCTTGGGTCAAAGCCGAAGAGAGAGTATGGGTCAGAGCCAACATCAGTGGACCCAGTGGCTCAGAACGTTCCAGATGGGCTCTCTGATTTTTCTTCGAGCCGAGTCATGAGGCAGTCTCCTGGACACATCTCTCCAGAGCAATGTCTTTTCTGTATTCTAGCGTGTGTACCTGTAAAGCCGCCACTTCTATGTTGGAGCCTGGTCACCGGCCGTGGAGCCCACCTTGGGTGACAGAGGCTGATCCAACTGAGTTCTTCTTTCCTGCTATGCCCCCCTCTCTCGCTCTCATGTCCTGCGTAAAAAGGGCCCAGCGATCCCATGATGCTGTGTTCGTAGATATAAGAGCAATACAGGTGGAGGAGTGGCCATGGTGCACCAACAATGGGGCACCCATTTCCTGAATTAGGACTGTGTCTTCACTTCCTTCCCCAGAGCTTCAAAGGCCCTATCTCACCCGTCACTCCCCAGTCCTTTTGTCCAAGGCTAACTTTCTGGAGGGGATCTGGGCCAAGAGAAATCCAGGCAGCACGTGGTGACTGGCTGAGAGAAGAGTGGGTGTGGTGAAACTCCCCGGGCTCCTCTAACTCCACGTGCAAGGACAGATTCCACTTCTCCCCTCCTCCATGGTCTTTTAAGGGGTAGGGGGAAGAGTGTCACTGTCTCGCCAATGCTGAGCCTCTGGATGACTTGACTTATCCCCCCTCTAGGGGCGACCTCATGGTGTCAGAGGCATGCACTGGGTTGCTAGCGGTGAGATCGGCAGTTTGAACTCACTGGCTGCTCCTTGAGAGAAGCATGAGGCTTGCTTCTCCTGCAAAAGAGTTACAGTCTTGGAAGCCCGCAGGGACAGTTCTACCCTGCAGGAGAGGGTCCCTGCGAGTCAGAATGACCTCCGTGGAGGTGAGAGTTTAGGGACCTGGTGGGGTCGTGGATTACTCCTCTTCGAAACCACAGGTCAGCAGTTGGAAACTGCCAGCCATCCTGCAGGAGGGAGATGGGGCTTTCTGCTCCTGTAAAAAGAGAGACCTGAAGTCGTGATGGGATGAGCTGGAATAGGTCTGGCAGCATGTCCTCCATGGCGGTAGATTTGTTCCTCCCTCTTTCTCTCTGTGATTTCAGGATGATCGAACTGCTAGAGTGACATAACATGAGAGCATTTGCGCTTTTGTTCGTATTCCCATTCAAATCCAACATGCTCCCCGTCATTGGACGGCGAGTCATCCGGGGACCTTCCACCTAACGGCCCTGCACGCTGGGTCAGGGGCCTGGGAACTGTCCCGTAAGGGCTGTGTCAAAGGCCTTTAGAAACCAGCCCTGGGCACGTTACACTTGCTTCCCTTCTGCCCTCATCCCATTGGCCAGAATGCAGCCCTGTGACCCTGGGTAACTGCAAAGGAGTCTGGGAAGAATGGTCTTCCTTGGTGTGCAGGAAGAAAACTCACCATAGAGTCGCCTCTCCCTCACAGGGCGTCAGAACCCTTGAGCCCTAACTTACCCTGACTCTCCTCCCCTCACAGAGGAGAAGCGTTCCCCAGGTCAGTTCGGACTTTTCCATCCCTAACAAAGTGGTTTTGCTAAACACCAGGCATTTGTGTGTTTTCTCCTCCTCACTGCTGGCTTCTCCGACGAGCTTTCTGATCTGCTCGGTCATTCCCAGCCCACCCGTCGTCGTCGTCTTTGTCATCGTCGTCGTCATTGTTCCTGTTCTTACGTAGTCTCCCCAGATTCCATTGCGGCCTTCTTCCCACTGCTTGGACACTCTTGCCCTCTCAGGTGGCTTGCTTTGGCGTGCCTTGCCCATCTTGACCTCCTGAGGGGATCGTGGTGCCACGGGAACCCTCTCTGCGGAGGGTCTCAAGGAGGAGATGTGGTGCCTTCCTGTCTCCCAGGAGCTGAATGTTGAGGGCTCGGTCACTCCATTGTGCCCAGGGATGTGGCGTGAAGGGCTAGCTTGGCAAGACCCTGAAACCCTACCTTCTGCACCAGCTCCCAGCCCGGCTGGTGTGCTGCAGGCCCGGTGGCCACAAGCTCACATCTATTCTTCTCAGTGCTTGCTTTTTGCTCACGAGCTGGCAAGGCTCAAGGAAAAGAAACCGAAGGACAATGAGTCTCTATGGACACTCTTGGTCCATTTCCATAAATAGAGTCAAACGGAATGAGATCGCCTGGCTCGCGCTCTCTGCTGGGCCCTCTCGGACAGACGGACAGATGGACAGACGGTGGAGCTTGTAAAATCACCCCTGGGGATGACAACTTTGTAAACAGCGGAGCCATACCCCGGCCCCCAGTTCAAGGCCCAGCCCCCAGTTCAAGGCCCGTCCCCCGCTTCGGCCGACACCTACCCTTCCTAGAAACGCCAGGGAGTGATTTGAGAACACGATGCTGGGCAAACAAGCTTATCAGGAGCGACAGTAAAAAGGAATCGCTGGTTGTAATTAGGAGACGTTACACACATTAGGGACAAAAGCTGCTTTTGTGTGGCGGGGAGGCTCTGGTCTCTCTGAGGGCTGCGGAGTGTGTCCCGTGGCTCTGGCCTATCAGCCTGGCACGCTGTCCGGCCCCCGGGGCTCATGTCAAGTGATCCAGCTGCACTTGTCCCAACTTGTCTGAGGTGTCGGTGGGACCCAGGCACTGTTTGTTCAGGAGCATCTACCAGACTCCCCCAACCCAACTGCCTTTGAGTGGATTCTGACAGCTGTGGCCCAACTGGACAGAGTAGAACTGCCTCGTGGGTTTCTGAGCCGGTAACTCATTATGGGAGCACCCCCAGGGCATCCTCCATGCATGTGGGGGATAGTCCCGTCCTCAGAGCCCTGGTGGCGCAGTGACTATGCCTTAGGTGCCAAGCAGAAGGTCAACAGTTCAAAACCACAGCCTTCCTGTAGCAGAACGAAGGGGTTTCCAGACCCATCCAGAGTGAATCTCAGAAACCCACTCGGGCAGTTTGTCCCTGTCTTCAGAATGGCTATGAGCAGGCGTGACACGGGGCAGTGGCTTGGGTTTGGGTTTGGGGCCAGGATGAAGTGGGTGGTCGTTGTGTTCCTGTAGCAGGTGCTTCTTTCCTGCTGTAGGTCTCATAGGATGGCCCCTGGCCAATGAGGATTCTCAGGCCTCAACTCATCTGGGTCGGCCTGCCCCTGCACCATTGTGTCCCCAGCTGTGACCCCAGTGTTGAGTGTGCCCCTGGACCGTGGCCTCTGAAAAACCCATCAAGGAAGGGGTTGTCTCATCTGATACAGACTCCACCGAGGCCCCCCACCCAGACGGCACCGGTGTCACTGTCTCTAAGTGACTCTGAAGTAAGGACTTGGAGGAGACAGACGAGGCAGGCCTTAGGAAACCAAACGCACAGCTGCAACTGTCCTTGGATGGTGGGGCCAGGGACATGCGTCTGGGCAGATCAATGGGCAATTTAGCTGGACGTTCAGAGTACATATTGACCATGTGTGACAGCAGTGATTTATTTTCAAGGATGGAGTTCACAGGCGGCCTTGTTGGTTGTGCATTTCTTCCTGGAGTGGGCTCCCTCACCTCAGCTGGGAACAATGGAAACCTACTGACTCACAGCCACCCCAAAGGGCCCGGCGGGGCGCTTCCCTCAGGGTCCTAAGGGTGTGCATCTTTGGTGGAGCAGGCAGGCTCTTCCTCTTCCTTCTCCACTCCCTCCTCCTCCTTCTGAGGAGCGGCTATGGGTGTCAACTGCTGGCCCTTCTGTTAGCAAGGCCTGTCCCACCAAGCCATCCTGGTTCCTCTCCATGGACAAGAGTGGCTGGCCAACATGCACGAGTAAGGGGGTGAGCTGGTGCTGTGGGTGTGTGCAGATTCAGGGCAGGAGACCTGGAAGCCCGATTCTCATGGGGAGCTGTCTCATCATCCTCCTTGTGGCTCCTGGTGCTCCATCAGGTAGTTAACTAGAAGGCTGGCAGTTCTGGTCCATCCAGATCACCTCAGAGGAAAGGCCTGGTAGTCCATAGATGCCATTCCCTGATGGGTGCTGCCCCTGTCTGACAGCCCGAATTGATGACGGTCGTAAGGAAATCCTCCTGTATTCATTTGGATAGACTAGAGGAACAAATTCATAAACACACATGTAGTTTAAGGGAAAGGTTTATATACAAGAGGAATGGAACATTGAGAAAGCATCCCAACTCAGTCCAGTCCAAGGTCATGAATCCAACATTAGCCCATATGTCCAATACCAGTCTATAAAGTCTCCTTCTATAGAGACTGATGAAGCACGTGCAGTTGAAGCATCCCAGTTCTGGCGGGGGTCTCCCCATGGCTTCTTGCTGTCAGGGCTCAGGGTCCATCAACAGCATCCAGTGGTGGTAGAAGAAACTCATCGCTGGCAGGAGGCTCCTTGTGGCTTCTTCAGCTTCAGAGGTCTGGTTCCATCAGGGTAAGGCCATGTGGCTTCTCCTCCGGCCCCTCCAGTTCCTCGGACGCTGCCATCTTGTCTTGTCAGTTGAGTGACTCCCAAACACTGGGAAGATGTAGGTCTCTCATCTCCATGAGGGAAATATCATGAGATGTCCCAGAATTCTCAGGAGAAAGCCATGCCCACACAGAGGCCTCATTGGCTATGTCCAGAGTGACAGGCTAGACAACACCCCTACACTCCCAATCATGAAATTGACATCAAGTACACCTCCTTCTCACTAGGTTGTGCACCCGTGACACGCATCTGGTGGAAACCAACTCCCTGGGCCCAGACCAGTGCCATGCTGGCTGTAAGGGTGAGGGCTGCGTCTTGACTTGACTGGGTCCCAAAACAAGTGGTTTGGCAGTTGTGGTAGGAGATGTCACCAGTGGGACCCTAAATCCAAAGAACCGCCATGTCAGTGAGCAACTCTGCTCCCTCCCAAGGGTTTCCAGGGGCATATTTCTCAGAGGGAGATCCCCGGGGCACTGCTTGGTGGATGCAGACCTGTGACCTCTGGGTCGCGGCCAAACACGGTCACTGTTAGAGCAGCGGTTCTCAACCTGGGGTTGTGACCCCTTCGGGGATCATTCAACCCTTTCTACAGGGGTGACCTGATTCATAACAGCAGCATGATGACAGTAAGGCAGTAGCCATGACCATCATTTTATTGTTGGGGGGAGGGACCCCCACCACACGAGGAATGAACTGTATGAAAGGGGGAAGGCATTAGGAAGACTGAGAACCCACTGTGTTAGACCAGCTGGGAACTTCAGCAAAGTGCCCCAACCACAGGCAGAGGAGACAATGGTGAGAGGTGCCGCCTCACAGAGATCTGGTAAGGCTGAAGCGAAGTTGCTGGACTGGTCACACCTGGCTGATGGTTCGTAGCCATCAGCTGCTCTGCTGAAGAATGAGGAGTCCCTGCCCCTGTGAAGCCGTCTGGTCTTGGAGACCCTGAAGGGCAGTTCTGTTCTGTCCTGAGAGGGGCTAACCACAGCAGTCAGCGTGAGGGCAGTGGATTTGAGGGGTTGGCATTCTGAAATGCTGTCTTTGGTTTCAGGCAGAAAGCCCGACTTCATTCTTCCCCCTGGAAACATCACTCTCAATGTCCACCATGGCTCCAAGTGTAATGACTTAGGTCTCGGAAAGAGAACTCTCTTTCCATCACAACCCAACCATGAAGAACCAACAGTAGTCTCAGATCTGCGATCTGCAACGGCGTCCAGCCAGCAGGGCTTATGAAAATACACTTTTTTTTTTTTTAGAATCAGCTAATTAGAAGAGGTTGAAAAACAAACAGCTTCCTGGCTGTTCATCAGAAAAATAGTAGGTATAATTATTGCAAGTTAGGAGTGGTATCCTAGGAGAAGAATGTCTAAAATTGAAGACACTGATGGTGTAGCTAACCTGTTCTCTGCGGGGAATATATCGAATCGAGACTAGGTTTGGGGAGACTCTGTACCAGATGGCTAGTGGTGCCGATAAGAGATTTTCACAAATGAAAGTAGCTCTGCACAATTTCTTCCAGAACATAGAAGGCCTTGCTCTACTGAGGAACACAGAGAGACCTCTTTGGAGTATTAAAAAGCCAGGAGGTTACTTTAAGGCAGTGGTTCTCAACCTTCCTAATGCCACGGCCCTTTGATACAGTCGCTCATGTTGTGGTGAACACCCCTAACCATAAAATTATTTTCGTTGCTACTTCTGAACTGTAATTGAATCAGGTCTGAACTGCTATGAATCAGGTCACCCCAGTGAAAGGATGGAATGACCCCAAAAGGGGTCGTGACCCAAAGGTTGAAAAACGCTGCTTTAAGGACTAAGGTGTGCCCGAGCCAACCTGTGGAAGAGGGAAGAAGAATGGATGCACTTGAACTGTGGTGCTGGAGAAGAATATCGGAAGTCCCAAGGACCCCTAAAATGATAATCTGCTCTGTCTTGGAAGAAGTATGACTGGATTTTTCCTTTGAGGCCAAGAGAGGAGACTTTGTCTCATGTACTTTGGACGGGTTGTCAGCAGAGATCAGTCTCTGGAGAAGGACACCAGGGTTGGTAACTGGAGGTGCAGGGAAACGAGGAAGGCCCTCCCTGAGATGGGTGGACACCATGGCTGTGACCGTGAGCTCAAGGACAAGAACAACAGTGCAGATGGTCCCTGGCCGTGCAGTGGTTTGTGCAGCTGTGTATTGTTGCTGTGGCTTGGAGCTGGCTCTCTGACGTGTGTTAGTCTGGGTAGACTAGAGGAACAAACTCATAAGCACGCATATGTATTTCAAAGAGTTTTGTATAGAGGGTCATTCTACATTAAGAAAACATCCCAACCCAGTCTAGTCCAAGGCTATAAGTCTGATATTAGCCCATATGTCTGATACCAATCTTCTCGCTCACAAAACACATGCAATGATGTCAAATGCAGGACAATCACAGGCCAGTGGGTGGAAAGTCTTTGGACCCAGCAGTGTTGTAAACATCTCAGCACTGGCAGGGGTCTCTCTGTGACTTCTCAGGCGTCAGAGGTCTGGTTGCATCCATGTGGCTTGTCCAGCCCAGGGCACCAGGGTAGTTCCATGTGTCCTGTTAGCTGCAAGGTCTCCCAGAGAGTGGCAGAGAGGGAGGGAGGGAAGGAGGGAGGGAGAGAGAGAAGAGAGAGAGAGGTACCTCCCCCAAGGAGGAAGATAATCAGGATTTCCCAGAATTCTTAGGAGAAGGCCATGCCCACACAGAGGCCTCATTGGCTATGATCCGATTGACAGACTCAACTCCAACCCTACACACTTAATCCTTAAGTTGGCAATTATATCACTACCACAGGCACCAAACAGTAATACTGGTGAAGAAGTACAGACAGAATGCTCTTTAGAAGCCAGCATGGCATGACTTCGTCTCCTGTACCTTGGGCATGTTGTCAGGAAAGTCCACTTCCTGGAGAAGGAAAGTAAAGCAGAGGTGCAGCCCAGAAGAAGACCTTCGGCAAGAAGGATAGATGCAGGGGCTGCAACCATGGGCTAAACACTTGTGCAGAGGAGGCGGGCGCAGAACCGGGAGGTGTCTCATTCTATTTTATGTATGATCCCTATTTTATGTACGATTCTATTTTATGTACGAGAGAACCAACTTGACGGTCCCTGACAGCAACATGCTGATGATGGAAGCCAAGGAGGCAGCTGATGTAGAGACGGTCCCTGACAAAAGCAACGAGGCAGCTGTTGTAGAGACTGATGTTTTTGAACCCAAGAGACAAACATTCTTCATGGTCTGAGACAGGCTTTCGGGAAACTGAACTCTCCCCCAGATAATCACATCTTCCATGTAGCCGGGTTTGCCTCCTCTCATTGGGTCATCTCCCAAACCCATTCCCTTCGGATGGGCCGTGTGGTTAGAGTTTTCATTTCCATTTTTCAAAGACGGAGGGATTCGGTCATGTGTTGGAGCTCAGATTAAAAACAAAAGCCTGGTCCCTAACCAGTGGCAGTTGAGTTTATTCCCACTCAAAACCAGAAACCAAACTCACTGCCATCCAGTCCATGCCCACGCAGTGATCCTGCAGGACAGGGTGGCGCTGCCCCTGCATGCTCATGAGACTGTCACTCTTCGTGGACATAGGAAGCCCACTCTTTCTCTGAGTCCATCTCAGTGTGATTCCAAATGGGTCAGACGACAGCTGTGTGCTGCTCTTCAGGGCTCATTTTCCTTTTGTCTTAGAGGAGATAGTCATAATGAAATAGGCACCACTTTAAATATACCTGCCTGCCTGTGCAACTCACAGACCTTGGCTACATTCTTCACTTTTCAGGTGGGTTCTCATGGGCTCCCTTTGCGTAAATAGATCCCCAAATCCTCTTCTGGGGCCTCCGGGCGGCGTCGACCCAGTAACCTTTTGGTTCTGTGCCACTGAAGGTTACACAGCTAGTAAACACTGATAGTGCCGTGGGATCCAGACTTGCTCAGCTCTCGGACCAGGGCTTATTTCCGTGCCACTCCGCCTCTTAGGCCGACAGGACTGCGAATTGGATTGTTCTTTCCTTGTTCTGTATGTCACGACTTTCCAGGGCTCCCTGTCTTAATTCTTTAATGGCAAACTCTGGGCCTCATTCATCTTCCACATCTTAAGGTTTGACAAGCTGAGAGGTCCTGGGTAGTGGCAGTGGGAATGGTGCCCCTGGAGAGAGGTGTGTGTGTATGTAGGTGTGACGTGGCCACCCTGACTTCCACTCCCACCCCACACTGTAGAGTTGACTCCGGGGTGGGTTAAAATGGCAGAGCAACATTTGAGCTGTGGAAAATGACTCTCTATGCCTGGGAACATCACGGGAATCCATTTTTCTCCCCCTTCCTTTATCCCCCTCCCCCAAACAACTCAAGTTAGACCACTTAAAATACCATCTAATTCTTTGCTACTCTATATAAATAGCCACTGTGGTGCTGCCAAATTAAAAAGGAAGTGCACACTGCTCTCACCCACCCCGTTGGTTAAAGAAAGACTCTGGTATTTGACCTAAAATTGCTGCATCTGGTTGAAAACAAACGCATCCTTTTGGATTTGGTTCACATTTTCATTTACTACAAAGTCTGCCTGTCCCTGAACCAGCCTCCCAAACAGTACTTGAAGAAAGTTCTTGGTCCTTTGTTTTTCTTAATTAAGTGAGTACCTTTGATCCTGGTTTGTTTTCACCACCACCATCCACCCACCCACCCACCCCCTGTTCTCGGATCTTTTCCAGAAAATTATTTGGCCTCTTTTCATGGGTGCATGGGTGGGACAAGAACATCTCCAAAAAAGATGATGACTGGTGACCAGGATTGTCCGTGGCTGAGTGGGCACAGTCCTGGCAGCAAGTGTCCCCTGTTAGCTAAATGGGAGGAAAATTGCTTGAAGATGTGGGCCTCAGACTGCCAGAGGACCTAGCTGTTCTGGGTTCTTCTGTCAGAGTGCCAGTTCTGTTTTCGATATATAACAGAAAGGCCACAGCGTACAAGTGCAAACTCCATGACTTTTCATTTCTAGGCTCTTCTGTGAGGAGCACTGGATGGTGTTCTAGGTGTTTTTGGGTCGGATCTGATTCACATTTGCCCGATACTGGAGAGAGAGCAGACCACCACTCGGTCCTGAGCATCCTCCCAGTTGTTGCTATGTCCAGCTCATGGCTGTAGCCCCTGTGTCGGTCCATCTGTAGCCCCTGTGTCAAGGCTTTCATCTTTGGCTCTGCCCAGCGGGATGCCTTCTCCCAGATTGTGGTCTCTCCTGACAGCATGTCCAAAGTTTCCCCATCCTTGCCTCTCAGGACCACCCTGGCTATTTATTCTTCTGAGACAGCTCTGTCTGTTCTTTGGGCGGTCCGTGGGACGGTCAATATTCTTCGCCAGCTCATTGAAACGTCTTCACTCTGCTTTATTCAGTGTCTAACGTTCATATCCGTATGAGGTGATTGAAAACGCCATCACTTGGTCTTCTCCACCCCCGTCCTCAAAGTCACCTGCTTGCTTTCCAACACTTTACGGACTTACCCAATGACATAGGTCTCCTGATGTCTTGGCTGCTGCTTCCCCCCGCACTGGTGGCCACTCCCAGTGAGATGAAACCCACCCAAATGCCGGTGGTTCCTCCATTATTGGGTGTGAGGTCATCTAGGGTCCATTTGTGAACACTTTTCCAACATACCTTTTCTTGTTGTTGATTATTGGTGTTGGCTTGGCGCTGACTCATCGAGGCCCCAGGTAGGATGGTGAAAGTTCATCCTGCCTCACTGCCTCTTCAGGATCATCGATATGCTGATAGATTGAGAGAGGAAGGTGTTGGGGTCCACGGCGTGGCCACTGTGGACTCTTGAGTGTCTTGCAACCCAGAGGGCTCCTTGTCCAGCGCTATCCTGTGGACTATTCCATGACGATCCCTGGCATGTCCCCTGGGACTTCTTGGAATTGGATCTGTAGGTCTTGGATCAGAGCAGAGGGCAAGAGGCTTCTGGGGAACTCAGGTTCCTGCCATGTGTGCTGCCTGCGGCCGACTGCTGGAATGGCAACCTTGAGGGTGCTATAGGCAGAACTGGGTCTCCTCAGGAGATCACTGGCACCCATACCTGAAAACATAAACTTGTTTGACAAAATGGGCCTCTTATTTACAGAGACTCTCAGGCAAGCAGTCCCACCAGTGTAGACCGCCCATTCCCATCGGCTCATTCCAAGGGGCAGCCACCCAATGCAGAGATCCTGAAGCTAGATATCTTTATGGGATCAGATGGTCTCATCTTTCTAATGAGGAGTGGCTGGTGGTCTGAACTGACAGCTTTGCCGTTAGCAATAGAACATGTACCCGATGGTGCCACCAGGATTCCCTGAGTCGAATTCCCCTGAGTGGAGACTTATTAAAGGGAAGAACGGAAGAGGGGTCATTGTCATGCGTTTGGCAGCTAACTGCAAGTTCAGCTGCTTGAAACCACCAGCGACTCTGTGGAAAAAAGGGTCTTCCTTCTCTTGACATAAAGAGTTACTGTCGTGGAAGACCACAGGGGCCGTTCTTCCCTGTCCTGTAGGGTCATCAACTCCATAGCAGTGAGTTTGGAGGGTTTGTTTGCTTCTTTGTTTTAGGATCCCTGATGGCCCTGTGGTTTAGGCATTGGGCTGATAACCCAAAGGTCGGCAGTTCAAACTTGCCAGCCAATCTTCCAGAGAAAGCTGTGGCAGGCAGTCTGCTCCCAGAAAGGTTTACAGACACGGGAACCACACTATAGAGAGTTGCTGTGAGTGAGAACAACAGGGTCTCTGGTGGTGGTGTGGGTTATGCCTTGAGCTGCTAATCACAAGGCCAGGGGTTCAAGCCTGCCAGCTGTTCCCAGGAAGAAAGATGAGGCTGCCTCTTCCTGTCAATATTTAAAAGTCTCGGAAAACACAAATGGACCATTTCCACTCCGTCCTGCCCGGTCACTGTGAGTTCGCGTCGATCTTTGGCAGTGAATTTTCTTGAGTCAGAGCTGAATTGACGGCTGTGAGTCTACTTGGATAGGTATGGATGTCTGGTGCTGCTGTGGTAAAACCCTCGGCTGCGCTCATCCAGGTTGGTGGTTCAAACCTACTAGCTGCTACTCAGGAGACAGACACAGACTAGCGTCATGACCACTCCACCCTATAAGGTAGCCGGGAGTCGGGCTGGAGACTTGGGACAGATCCACAGTGAAGCGCCTTCAGGAAACAGATTCCTTGGGGAACTTAATGGATTTGTGACCTCTGGAATTTGATGCCTCAAGGTTGAGCAGGGCATTGAACTCCTCGGAGAAGTAAAACAGGTGACGGCAAGTGACCACAACGATGATGGCCAGCTCAACCAGGTCCGTTGTGTTATGGCAGACTGGTGGTCCCTGTGTGTGTTGGGGGAGAACTGTGCTCCACACGGGGCTTCCTGCGGTTGATCGAGGGTGGCACACAGCACAGCCCAGTTCAAACTCCCCCACCCCCACCCCCACCCCCCCACCCCTCACACCACAAGGCGGCGATGTTCAGAGCCTCCCCGGGTGTTGTCAGCCACCACCACACTCTCTGGTTGGGAGACAGAAATTCCACAGAGGTCTTAGTTCAGCTCCAATTAATCTTGCCGGGTCATTTGTTTACTGGGTTCGGCTGCCAAGTTTATGGGTTGCTTTCGTCTGGGGTGAGGGCTCGTTGATGAAGTGATTCATTATGTTTCTGTTACACCGCGGATCGATCTTGCTCACGGAAAAGGCTAGTGGTGTCCCTGCTGTACCATTCATCTTCTGCCTGCCCCCATTCATTATCCCCAACCCTTTATCAGTGACTCCTGTGTCACGAAGGGACACCTCATTAGGAAGCTGCAAGGTCAGGGAATGACAGGGCCCTGTGCAGAGGGAGGGGCCGGCGGGACTCAGAGTGGCAAACAGGAAGCCTTGCAGTCGGAGGGTGGGACGAAGCCTTGGACGTGGACTCTGCCTGCACTCCTGTGAAAAATCTCATTTCAAGAGACTGGAAATGTGTTCTCTCTCTCTCTCTCTCTCTCTCTCTGTCTCTCTCTCTCCTCCTTCATCATCCACTGCCTTGCTGTGGGGGATCCCTGGCTGGGTAGTGGGTGAGGTGTTGATCTGCTAACCTCAAGTTCAGCAGTTCAAAACCACCAGCTGCTCCTCAGGAAGAAGATGAAGCTTTCTTCTCCCATCAAGAGTGACAGTCTCAGAAAGCCACAGGGCAGTTCTTCCCGCTCCTACAGGGTCTTTGTGAGTCAGAATCAATTCAATGGCAGTACATTTTGCTTGGATCATTCTCGGTCTCTCTCTCCCTCCCTCTCCCTCTTCACCCCTTCTAACATTTCATTGTTAACCCTCTTCACCCCCTTCTAACATTTCATTGTTAACAAAGCAAGCCCTCTTTCCATCCCGCAGTTCATCCACTTACTTCATGTTGTTGACTACCATAGCTGCCTTCTGTCTCCCTGAAGATTTCAGGGACGGGCTCTGTTCCACAATGCTGCTCTGAATTGGAATTCATGCATTGACACAGGTTCATTAGTTAAAAAAACAATCTTTATGGGAGCAGATAGCCAGGTCTTCCTCCCGCAGAGCAGCTGATGGGCGGGGACGACAGGTTAGCCCACCTGGGCAGGTGTGAGGGGCAGCTGAGTGCTTACCTGTTAAGCCTCAGGACTCCTTGGAGTGTAAGCACCGTTTTGGTGGATGCAGACGGACTTCATGTGAGTGCTGTCCCTTTTTGCTCTGACTTGGGGGACAGTTCTCTGGGGTGGCTACCTTTAAGGTGGAGGGTGGCAGTGGGGTCTAAGGGAATCTGCACCCACCCTGGGACACGGGACCTCTTTAACATCTGCCATAGCAGAGATGTCACTTTGATGATTGAGAGGCATGCGCCTGACCCAAGCCATGATCCTTTCAATCCCCTGGGCCTGGGTTGGGCCCCATACTCTGAGGTCGTTCTCCAGAGAGACATCTCTGCCCAAAGGAGGCCCCTCCCATGGCCTGAGGAGCGACCCTCTGTCTGAGTTTCTCACTCTTTAGAAACGAACTTGTAAGTCACTGAAGAATCCACGCCCACTCCAGTGTGGTTTTTCTTGCGCTTTCAGCCTCTCAGACCAAGGTTGTGATCAGAGGGCTAAGACTTCTAGAGGCTTTAGACTGCAAGTCCTCATTCTCTTTATGTCTTAATTTGAAATGACGTGTATGCACGTATTTTAGTTTTTTAAAGGAAAACATATTCTGGTAGCTGCACATCAGTGTTAGTTAGGGGCCCTGGCGTCTGTTCCGACTCACCACGGCGCTATCCTGGCTCTCACTGCCATGAGTCCATTCTGCTGACTCACAGCAACCGTCCTGGGCGGGGCGGGGCTGCCCCTGGGGGTGCCCAGAGTGGTGGACAGCCCTGTCTTTTTTCCTTGCAGCAGCTAGTGGTGTCGGACCGAGCTGCAGACCTCCCAGAGAAGCACCCAATGAAGAGTCCTATGCAGCCAGAGCTTTGTCTGCCCTGTTAGCCGTCTCCACCCTGCCTTCCATGGGGACTCTCTGACTACATCCCGCCCTCGGCTCTCCCCTCACGGCTTCAGGCCAATTTATTCTGGTGCAACCCACCTCAGCCGGACGGCCTCAGAACCCACGGGGTGTTCACACGATCCCCAGGTCGTAACAAGATTAGACCTAAGCCAGGGATCGTGTTCACATGGCGATTCGGGTTCCCTCTACTCTTATCTGTGTGGGGTGTGTGTGTGTGTGTGTGTCTCTCTCTCTCTCTCTCTCTCTCTCTCTCTCAAGGCACCTTCTCAGCAGGGGGTCCATCCGGTATGAACCAGTCTGCTCTAAGCCTTGTGGCCTCCTGCAGGCTCAGATCTGTCTTCCCCCTACCTCACCTCCACATGAACCCTGGGCCACCCCTGCAGCCTTGCCCAGACACCTGGATCACATCCCTGAGACCTCTACTCAGGAAGCCAGTGCTACCCATGGCCTCGAGGAAAGGTGATGTCGCCAGGTGCTGCCCTGTTGGTGCTGAGCCCACGCCGCCCTCTGATGCCGCCCAATCCTGGGCACTTCCTCCCACCGCCGCCCTGTTTGAAGCCATTCGTGGCAGCCCCGGAGCTGGTTCATCCCGTGGAAGAGCCCCCTCTTTTTCTCGGACACGTGATTTGCCGAGCATGGCGCCTTTTCTTTGGGACGCGTCTTTCCTGATGACGTGTCCAAAGGACATGAGACTGTCGTACCATCCCAGGCATGAAGGAGCCCTCCAGTGGGACTTCTCCTAAGGCAACTCTTTCCGGGCATGTTCATCTGGGTAGAGTAGAGAAATCAATCCGTAGAAACTCATTGGTGTCTAAGAGAGAGTTTTCTACCGAGGGTCATTGTACAAGAAGAAAGCATCCCGGTCCAAGCCCATAAGTTCAGTATTTGCCCATACGTCTACGACGAATTCATAAAGTCCTCTCCAGACTCACGCAACACATGCATGATGCCGAACACAGGATGATCAGGGGCCAGTGGGTTCAAAGTCTTTGGATCCTGTGGCGGTGTAAGTGTCTCAGCTCTGGCAGGGGTCTCTGCGTGGCTTCTCCGGGTCCCAGGGCACCTAGCCTATCAGTGTAGTGCCATGTGTCCTGTCAGTAGAATGTCTCCAAGGGACTGAGCAGAGAGTCTCTCCCACCTCCAAGGAGGAAGAACCAGATTTTCCAGAATCCTTAGGAGAAAGCCATGCCCACACAGAGGGCCCACACATTGATGATCACCTGATTGGTTATCACCCAGTTGACAGACTGGACTCCACCCCTTCACTCTTAATTCTCTCAAGTCCCATATTGACACCAGATCATGCAACTGCCACACCTGGCAATCTGTCTGGGAGACCTCTTGCATGCCTTCCACCAGCACCGTCCTTCAAAGGCATCCATTCTTCAGCCTTCCTGTTTCACTGCCTCGTGTTCGCAGGCCGAGGGGGCGGTAGGAAAGGCCTTCACCATCGCCGACATGACGACGACAAATTCAATGTGAAGCCAGGCAGGTGCTGGGGTGAGTGGGGGAGGGGGGTTGCAACAGAAGCACATTGCATTCTGTACACATTCCTGCAAGTGTGGTTAGGGAGGGACTCTCCCTGTCAACCCAGGGTCCCTGCTTTTATAACATAACAAAAACTCAAACCCAAACTTAAAAAGGACCATGGAGAAATTGAGTTCTGCAGTGATGCCCAGGTTGACTGAGTTACTTTCTTTTTTCCTGGGATGAGTTAACGATCCTAATGACCTTTCAGTGGCAGCTATTCCTGGACTAGGTGTCGAAGTGACTCAGGCAATGTTTGCGAAGCCCAACTGGTAGACAAGAAAGGACCCAACACCCAGCTTTACCTTCCTCTCCATGGAGTCAATTAGCAAGAAATCATCAGGTTATTTTAGCTTCACGTAGAAACACAAACTTGCCAGTCGCTGGGTGATTCAGAGTGTTTTTTTTTTTAATATATAAATAAAAATCCATCCATGTAATCCTTTGGCTAACAAACTTATCTTTGTTCTTTTCTCCTTCTTTCAGCTCAAAAGTTTCCTTCTTTCGCTGCGTTCTTTTCAGATGGGCTCGGGCTTTGACAAAGCCCGGGATGGAGAAGTTAGCACGGATAATAGCGCTACTATTTTTCCTCCTTTCTGTACGTGGCTGGGTGTGGAGGAAATAGAACAGAACGCAGACACGGATGCGGACTCAAGTGGGTCTGTGCCTGGGCCTCGTGAACTCGCTGGCCATAGGACCCGGAAACCTGTGAGCATCGGCTTCAATATAACAATACGTTCCTTGTGGAATTGTCAGCAGGGTTAAGAGAAGGCATGAGGGGGAGAAGGGGTCCCAGTGCCAACCAGGGTGTAGGAACTTGCTTCTTGAGTGCTGGTTGCTTTTGAGCAGATTGGCATTCAGCTGGTTCATTAGCTATTAGACCTAAAGCGCCTCTGGGTCCAGTTCACGTTCATCGCGAGGAAAGTCCAAGGTATGAGATACCCTCTTTGAGAGGATCAAGTTGTCCCCATAGGTAGACATGTGACCCAGAGGTTCTCAGAACCCAGGTGCTTCCTCTCCAGAACAACCTAGACCTTGACCTTGTGCTTGACCTCTGTGAAACATGGCAGACTCTGAGCGACTTCCCAACAGGGTCTGCTGAGAGAGCTGCCCCCTGATGGGGCGGAGGAGGAAGTCCACCTGTCCAAGTCCCCTGCAGCCGGGCAGGACAACGCTCATCTTGGGAAAAGGACAGAGTCACTAGCGGTCATACTGTGTGGTTGTTGTCCTCGGGCCTGTGAGCAGCAGGAGGAAACACTGCCTGGCTGTGTGCCATCAGCTTAGGGTGGGGAGAAGAAAGGGAGACAGCGCTTCTCTTGGTTCCTTAAGGCACACAGTTCAGCTAGAGCATGCGTGGGGTCCCATGACTCGGAGTCCGCTGGAGGGCCCCTAGTTCGGTTTGGGTTGGCACTTCTGTGGCCTTGTCTCCTGTGCTCTTATGTTGGGGACACCGTATGTGAGAACATGGCTTTTGTCTTCTTCTGGGGTCCCTTTCATTCATGAATCAATTCCCCCCCAAGATGAGTATGTAGTAAGCACATATGGAATGCCAGGCACTCTTAGTGGCATTATGGTTAGACACTGGGCTGCTAACTGCAAGGTCAGTCATTTGAAACCGCCGGCCGCCCTGAAGGAGAACAGCGGGGCTTTCCCCTCCTCTCAAGAATGACTGTCTCAGAAGTCCACAGGGGCCATCCTTTGCTGTGAGCCTGCTTTGACTCCATGGCAGAGAGCTTGGCTTTGGCTTTCAGAACGGGATGACTGGCACCACTTCCCATTGGTGAGGCAGGTGCTCTTGGCTGATACTGATGATGTCATAATCCTTGTAAGACCCACAGGCCAGACATTCCCCATTCTTGATCGACAGGGGACCCACTCTCCGTTCTTCTCCCACCCTATTTCCTCCTAAGGCTCCTCCGACTCCTCTAATTCCTTTGAGAAGTGGGATTCCTGTAGGGCATGGGGATGGGGTCCACGCAGGCCCCTGGAGCGATAGTCAATCATTCTGTAGCTGAGTTTTACTGTGGCAGATGTGTTGGGGTACAGGAGTCAAGGAGATGTCTTGTTTGCAAGCCACAGACTTAGAGGCCCTTGGGACAGTGGCAGCTATGCCACCCACCTGAATGGGGCAGTGGTGGTTCCTGGGAGAACTCTTGTGGGAGACCTGGGCACAGTGCCACCCACCTGGTGCACCTCCTTGAAGAGCCACCCCTTGTCCACCAGCAGAGGCTTATGTGATGCTGGGGAGGGCGGGGGGTGCTGAACAGGTCTCCCTGGAGCTTCCAGATGAATGCAGACTAGAAAGAAAGGCCTGGCGAGCTGCTTCTGCAGAGGAGTCACTGAGAATCCAGCAGCCGCAGTGTTCTGGTGTAAGCTGAGCCTGAAGCTGGTGAGGGAAGTAGCGGTGCTTTGTTCCTTGTCTGTGGATGGGGTGGGGTGGGCCTCTGAGATGCGGCCATTAGGCACGTAACAAAGCTTCATGCTCCCTGCCGTGGAGTCATTCAGACTCATAGCAGCCTCTCAGGCCAGGGTGGGCTTTCTGTGGATTTCTAACCTCACTCTCTAGGGGAGGAGAAAGCCTTGTCTCTCTCCTGCGGGGCAGCTGGTTGTGATGGACCGCTGATCTCGTGGTAGCAGCCCAGCCCAGTATGAAACCTACTGTGCCCTGGGGGCTCCCAGTTTCAAAATCTCGCGGTCAGCTGGAGAAGTGAAGTGTCGATAAATTCCTGAGTGTGTTCAAGAGCCAGAGAGGGAGGGAAATTCTGTGTGTGTGTGTGTGTGTGTGTGTGTGTGTGTGTGTGTAAGAGAGAGAGAGAGAGAGAGAGAGAGAGAGACTTTTTTATAGGAAAAGGGCTTTAATAGGTTAGAGTACTAGGAACATGGAGCCTGCCAATCCCCGTATTAGGTCCACAGTGAATAGTTATCTTGAATAAATGAGTCCTAAATATATTGTACTCCCCCCACCGCCAAGCCTCCTATTGTCTTGGAATGTCCATGTGCCTGTCCTCCAACTGTACCCTTAAGCTGGATAGCCACAGAGCCCACCTCCTGTGCTTTCTGCTGGCCCCCAGGGTGGAGGGAGGGGCTCTCAATCCGTTCCCTGCCGCTAAGAGGGCTTAGTTAGGGTATTTTTACCAGGGGAGTCAGGCTTTTGATCTTTCTGAAAGTTGATGGTTGTTTTCTTCTTTCTTTTACAAGGATATCATTTTAGAGCCCGGTTTTCTTTTCCTCCTCCTCCTGTTAAAAAAAAAGTCTCTTTTTTTTCATCTTCACTCAGCAGTGGGTCTATGTATTTTTGAATATGCATAGATCCAAGGCTTTCACTTGAAAGGAAAACACAGGCTTTGCCACTGTGAGTGGAAAAGGGAGACTGCGCTGAGCCTGTGACCCAAACCAGGGGTGCCAAAGCAGATGATACAATTCATGGTTACGTGACATCTGCGCCCAGTCTCCCCAAAGGTACCCAATGGGTTGTCCGTCCTCATTAGCAGTAGCTGAAGCCTTCTCTTCTTTGCCTCTACTTAGCAGGGCTTACTGGTTACCAACCTTATAATGATTGCTCTTGTTTTTCTCATTTGAAACTTGCCACATTAGCTGAGGCAGCCCCGTTCAGTTCCACAGTGATAATTTCCCAGGTTGTGAGAGCACCGTCCCAGGGGTTGGGGACTGGGCAAGTGAGATGTGGCAGGTACAGGCTCTGGAGGCAGCCCAGCGTGGAGGACATATCTATAAACATTCCCTTACCAGGTGGACTGTAGTCGGTGCCACCACTGAAGAACAGGTTAGGCTCGATGGGAGGTGAGGGCAAATCCATCTATGCAGGGTTCCCCCAAGTTCATGCACCTGGTGGCAGAGATGGTGTTCTTGGATGTCCGAGATCCACACTATGTGCATAGCCCAGGTGTGGACTGCAGGAGCGCCTCAGCAGGCTGTTGAAGACGAGCCCGCTCATGGAATAAACATCGCATACCTGAGAGGATGTAATGGCAGGGGTGTCTGGCCCTGAACACATCTCCTCTCCCCACCCCCCTTCCTCTCCAGAGACACACCCACGGTTCACAATTGAATTGTTCAAGGTTTGTCTCTGGAAGATCCTTTTGAAGTGCCAGTGACTCCAATATGACTTCTTTTTTATTTTTATTTATTTTTTATTTTTTGGGGGGGGCATCACTGTTTTATTTTTTATTTTTTGCAATCTGACTTCTTAACCCTTCTGTGTATGTGCTGGGGGCTGTGTGCAGTGCTGGGGGTGGGAATGCCAACAGTGGGACTGAGATCTCTGAGGCATCACAGCATCGGACACACATATAGAGACAGGACTAGGGAACTGCAATGTCCAGGGGTGTAATACAGAGACGTGCTAGGTGGGCTGCTAGGCTTGAGGGGGCATGGCTTCTTGCCTTAGGGTCAGGCTGGAAGTGGCTTCTAGAGTCAAGACCCTACAGCCATCTGGCTCTGGGGGATAAGGGTTTCCTGAGTCTCAGGTTGAAGGAAATAAACCCTAGGCCAAGAGGCCCATGCAGTCAAAGGAGTAAGCGGCTAGATGACAGACAGAAGGATGGTATGAAGAAAAGCGCGATAACATGGGTCAGAGGAAGGTTTATTAATAGCCTGCAATGTGCAAGCGACACACGTTGCTTGCTGAAAGTGAGGAGGGCTGGAAGCTCGGGCTGGTGAAGCTCAAGGACCGCAGCCTTAGATATGGATGGCAACTCCATGTCCAGAAGGCCAGCCTGGTCACAACTGGGCCTGTGGTAACTCCATGACTAATGGAGAAAAGGTCAAAGTTGCCCAATGCTTGGTCCTGCTTGGAGCCACCATTGGTCGGTGCTCATGGAAGCAGCTGTCAGGAGCTCAAGGGGCGTGCTGACCTTGGTAAATCTGCTGCCTGTGAGCTTTTTAGATTGTCGAAGAACAAGGATGCTACTTAGAGGACTCAGTTCTTCCCGCCCCAAGCCACGGTCTTTTCAGTCACCGCCTAGGCATGTGCAAGTTGGAAATGGGAGAAGGAAAACTGAAGAAGACTTGATGTGTTTGCACTATGGCTTTGGTGAAGCGTACTGCAAAGGCCATGGACTGCTAAAAGAGCAAACCAAATCTGTCCTGGAAGAAATACTACCGGAAAGCTTCTTGGAGGGAAGCATGGCGAGGGGAGGTCTGACATACTTGGGGCATGTCGTCAGGAGAGACCGGTCTCTGGAGAAGGACATCGTGCTGGGTCAAGTGGAGGGGGTGGGAAAAAGAGGGTGGGCACAGTGGCTGTGACAACAGGCTCAGGTATAAGCGTCAAGGTCAGGCACAGGCCAGGGGGGTTCCCCTCTGTCGTACCAGGTAGTCGCACCCGCGTGATGGCACCCGCCCACAACAGAAGACAGGTGGACACACCTCGCGGAGGTGTAGCGTTGATTCCGATGCAGAAAACCCGCCTGGGACAGAGTAGAGTCGAGTCCTCGCGTTTCTGAGATTATCGATCTTGAAATCACTTGGAGAAGCTGAGCGGGGCGAGTTACTGACCTTGCAGTTAGCAGGAAAGAAGGTGATCGATCTCCTTTGGGTTTAGAGAGTCCCAAGGGACAACCAAGCAGGTGGGGAGGGAGCCAGGAGGGACCCAGCCTACTCTCAGTAAGCTCAGAGCCAGGCACGGATGCCCTGGGAACGCTCCATTGAACCCTCACCCTCTTCTTAACTTAACCACCCTCTCCCCTTCTCTTTGTGCTTCACAGCCACCCTATAGGGCAGGGTAGAACTGCCCCTGTGGCCGTGGTTCTCAACCTTCCTCGTGCTGTGACCCTTTTATACAGCTGCTCAAAGGGTGGTGATCCCCCCAAATAATGTTATTTTCGTTGCTACTTCATCACTCTCCTTTCGCTCCTGTTAGGATCCAGGCAGCCCCTAGGAAAGAGTCATTTGACCCCCCCCCCCAAAGGGGTCGAGACCCACAGATTGAGAACCGAGGCCCTGTGGGTCTCTTAGACTGCACCATTCTCAGGCAGAATTCCCTGAGAGGAGAAAATGAGGAGGGATGGCCCAACCCTATTTCCTTCCATGAAAATAAGAGTTCTTAGTCGGGGAGTGGGAGGAGGGGAGGTGATGTCTCTCTTCCAGACCCTCCACAAAAGCCTCCCTCTGCACATGGAAGTCAACCTTGACTTCCCACCAGCCCGGGCTCTCCCTCCTCCTCCACTCGACTTGACTTCCGCCCGGCAATGGCACTCACTCTTCCCTCAGACTCACACCAGTCACTTTGCCTTTTTTCTTCACACGCAATCACTCAGCTGCCGCCACCAAGCCCCTTTTATCGGCCCACCCTTGAGAGCAGGGGTCCTCAAACATTTTAAACAAGGGGTCAGTTCACTGTCCCTCAGACCACTGGAGGGCCGGACTATAGTTAAAACAAACAAACAAACAATGAACACATTCACTGCGGGCCTGGGATGAGTCAGCTGCTAACGCAGGACAGCAGCGGTGGCAAAAATACCTGACAGGCTGGATAAATGTCCCTAGGGGGCCACATGTGGCCCGCTGGCCTTAGTTTGAGGACCCCTGCTTTAGAGGTTTAACTATTTCCCTTTTATTTCACAAAACACCTTCCAGAACCTTCTAGGCCCTTTGCTTTTGAAGCCCCATCGTCACCTTTCCTTACAGACGGAGTCCACCCTGTCTGCCTGAATCCTAGCTTGGCCAATGAGAACACAAAAGGCTCCTCCGAGGAGCTCAGCGTCAGCGATTCTAGAAGGTTCCTTCCTGCCTGTAGACTGAGATGCGCAGAGTTGATGGCCGAGGTCCTCCTGCAGTGTTCTCCATGAGGGGGGCAGCCAGGGAGTCGGGGAGCTCTGTGGTTTGTGGCTCTTGGTAGCGTGTGATAACAGAGAGCGGGGTGCGGTAACACGCAGCGCTCTGTCACCATGAGCTATTTCCACCCCCAGCCTGGTGGCTCAGTCTTGTCTCCCCTGCTCCCGCGCGGTGCAGCTCTGCCGGCCGCCTCCAGGCTCCGCCGCCTCCGCCTCACCCACGGCCACCTCCTCCCCAGCTGCTCCGCACCACACCGCCGCAGTGCGGGAGGCCTTCC